>JAODAL010003421.1:0-174190 GCA_025379985.1 Phyllomedusa bahiana | reverse complement strand
GACGGCCGTCGGGGGGTGGGGGAGGGAGGGGCTCCGGGTCAGATGAAAAAAAAAAAGTAAGAAAAAAAAAAATCTACCTCCTGCCGTGCCGCCCCCTGAAAGGTGCCGCCCTAGGCACCCGCCCACGGATGCCTAGTGGCAAATATGGCCCTGACCAAACCTGAACCCAAACGCGATGGTTTGGGGTGAGCTGGACCGCAGAGTCAAGGCAAAAGGGCCAACAAAGTGCTAAGCACTCGGGGAACACCTTCAAGACTGTTGGAAGACCCTTTCGGGGTGACTACCCTCTTGAAGCTCATCAAGAGAATGCCGAGTGTGCAAAGCAGTAATCAAAGCAAAAGGTGGCTACTTTGAAGAACCTAGAATATAAGACATAAACATATTTTCAGTTCACACTTTTTTGTTAAGTCTATAATTCCACATGTGCTAATTCATAGTTTTGATGCCTTCAGTGTGAATCTACAATTTTTATAGTCATGAAAATACAGAAAACTGTTGGAATGAGGAGGTGTGTCCAAACTTTAGGTCTGTACTATATATATACAGTGTGTATATCAGTGTAAATTTGGTGTGCCCTCAAAGTAACTTAACACCCAACCATCAATGCCTAAATCGCTGGCAACAAAAGTGAGTACACCTCTAAGTGACAATGGACAAATTGTGCCCAATTCACCATTTCACCTCCACAGCGTCATGTGACTCATTAGTGTTGCAAGGTCTCAGGTTTGAATAGGGAGCAAGTGTGTTAAATTTGGTGTTATCGCTCTCACACTCTCTCGTACTGGTCACTGGAAGTTTAACTTGGCACCTCATGGCAAAGAACTGTCTGAGGATCTGAAATAAATAATTGTTGCTCTACATAAGGATGGCGTTGACTCTAAAAAGACTGCCAATGCCCTGAAACTGAGCTGCAGCTCGGTGGCCAAGACAATAAAGTGGTTTAACAAGACAGATTCCACTCAAAACAAGTGTCGCTATGGTCAACCAAAGAAGTTGAGTGCACGCGCTCAGCATCATATCCAGAGATTGTCCGTTCAAAC
Source organism: Phyllomedusa bahiana (assembly GCA_025379985.1). NCBI lineage: Eukaryota > Metazoa > Chordata > Amphibia > Anura > Hylidae > Phyllomedusa > Phyllomedusa bahiana. The sequence continues at coordinate 173,150 of JAODAL010003421.1, read as the reverse complement.
TAGACATATGACTGCTGCCAGCATTGCTGCAGAGCTTACAGGAGTGGAGGTCAGCCTGTCAGTGCTCAAACCATATGCGGCACACTGTGTCACAGTGGTCTGCATGGCTGTCATCCCAGAAGGAAGCCTCTTCTAAAAATGATGCACAAGAAAGTCCGCAAACAGTTTGCTGAAGACGAGCAGCATAAGGTCATGGATTACTGGACTCATGTCCTATGGTCTGAAGAGACCAAGATAAACGCATCTGGGTTAGATAATGTGACTTTTGTGAGATACTGTATATATATATATATATATATATATATATATATATATATATTTTATATATATAAATTTTATATATTATATATATATTTATTTAGGACATACTTAGGGTATTCTGTTGAGAAATATAGCTCTACAGTGTCTGAAAAAGGAATTGAAAAGCAAAATCCTGAAGCCTGACCAAGAACGGATCCTAAGGCTATGTCTACACAGCATATGTTAAAATGATGTCAGAAATCTGACAGCATTTTAACATTGCTGGACCGCGGTTTTTGGGTTTTTCGCTTAAAAATAAAAACCGCAGTCTTTTTTCGGATTTGCCATCGGCCCCATACATTAAATGTACTGGAATCTAACGGCAATCTGGCAGATTATCTGACATGTTTTAAAATCCACCAGAATCCAGCGGATTTTAACCCCTTAAGGACCCGGCGTTTTTTTTGTTGTTGTTGACACGTTTGTTTATCTCTCCTCACCTTACCAGAGCCCAAAACATTTTTTTTTTTCACCTACAAAGACATATGAGGGCTTTTATTTTGCGGGGTAAGATGTACTTTCTAATGGTGTTATCCACTGTACTATAGAAATATACTGGAAACCGCAAAAAATTCCAATTTGGGACAAATTGTGAAAAAAAACGTATTTTCGCCATGTTTCCGGGTGTTTTGCTTTTACGGCGTTCAATCTTAAGTACATATAATATGTTCACTGTATTTTACAGGTTGATATGCATCTGGCAATACCAAACATGTAGGGTTTCCATTATGTTTTGGTACCGTAAAAAAATTCCAAACATTTTCTATTTTTGAAATTTGTGCCTCGGCGCCATTTTGTGCGACCAATAAATTTTTTGTACTAAGACCTACGGACGTCAGTGAGGATGCATTTTTTGCGGGCTGAAGTGGACTTTTTATAGCTAGCAGTATGGAATGCATGCGACTTTTTTGATCACTTTTATTCCATTTTTTGAGTGACCTAAAATGACCAAAAAACGCAATTTTGGCGTTTGGAATTTTTTTCTTCTACGGTGTTCAGCATACGGGACAAATGATGTTATTTTTTTATAGATCGGACTTTTCGACGTGGCAATACCAAATATGTGTAACTTTTTTATTATTTTAATGATTTTATTTGTAAAATGGGGAAACGGGGGTGATTTGAACTTTTAATACTTTTTTTTTTTGTACTTAAAACTAATTTTTTTTTTCACTGTAACATTGAGTCCCCCTATGGTGCTTGACCACTAGGGGGCGCAATTGTTAATACAGTCTAATGCATTGCATAGACAATGCATTAGACTGTACCAAATGGGGGTTTTCCCCACTTCCTGTCTCGGGGGAATGGGGCAAACCGGGACATGGCATGGGGGAGCCCCAAGGGCCCCCCACTGCCTGTCCCCAGGTGTCGGTCGCTGCAGCTATGCTGGGCGATCCCCGTTTACCCTGACGATTGGTGTGGGGCCCCAAGTCATTCTTCAGAGGGCGTGGAAATCTTTGCCACGGGGGTCTAAAGGTTAAAACACGCCAGAGGTCCGCCACCCCCGGGCTGTTACTGCCGGGTTTTTAGTGGGCGACCCCCCCTGCACCCCCCCTTAGGGGCCCCCCCTGGGACGACTCATACGCCGGGGTATTTTAAGGGGTTAAAAAACCGATCGGAAAAATTTTCGTCGTTTACACAATGGACTTCTTATTGCTTTATATGGGGCACAGGTTACATAGTTTGTAAGGCCGAAAAAAACATATTTTTTTCCATCCATTCGCCTTTTTTTTGCAAAAGTTTGTCCAGGGGAAGGAAAAAAACCCCCATGAGGTAGAAGCCAATTGCCCCATTTAGGTAAAAAATTCCTTCTCGACTCCAACGGCAATCAGAAAAATCTTGGGTTCAACGACCCTTCCCAAACCCAGTCACTATACTTGTTATATTTTTACCTCCAAAAATGCCCCAAAACCCCTTTTTTTAACTTTGTTATTGAATACCATGACAAGTTCCTCTGGAAAGGGAAGTTCCCAGTCTCATGCCTAACAAAAAGAACCCCTTTCTATTTTTGTAGAAATTTTCTTTCCTAAGATGTAAGGACCCCCCTTGTTCTTGATCATCCTGGTATAAAAAAACCCGAGGATCTTATTTTTACCTTTAAAATATATTTAAACATTTTTTTTAGTCCCCCCCCCAAGGTCTTTTCTCTAAATAAATAACCCCCTAATCTTGCTATCTTTCTGGGATTGGTCCACCCAGTCCTTTTATTTCATTTTTTTGTTGCCCGCCTTTTTACCCATTTAAGCTCACAATGTGCACTGGTGCCCAAAAATTTACACAAATTCCATGTGTTCTAACCCTAAGTGTAAAATGGGGAAAAATGTTCTTATCATGACATCTATGCCCCTTTTTAATACACCCCATAAACTTTTGCCTTGGCAGCTCTGCCTGACCTGTGCTACAGTTAAGTTTACTTCCACCCGGATTCCCAAATCCCTTTTCCATGTCACTTTTTTCCCCCGTTTTTTTATTTCATTTAAAAAATGTAATGGATTTTTCCTCCCCATGGCATAACCTTGCTTTTTTTGTGTTAAACCTCATCTGCCCAATTCTCTGGGCCCCGGCTCCCCAAATTATGCAGATCCCTTTTTTTTTTAATAACACATTTTCCCCCTATTGTTTGATTATTTACAGAGTTTGTATCATCGCAAAAATCGATATTCTACTGTCAATCCATTGTAAGATCATTAAAGAAAATATTAAAAAAGAATAGGCCAATATGAGCCCTGTGGTACCCCATATAAAAAGATCCCGTCTGAGTATGACCCTTTAAATTTCCCCCCCTTGTTTTTTTATCTCTGACCAGTTGCTTACCAACTTGCACACATTTTCCCCCCTTTCCCAAGCATTCTCATTTTACTTACAAACCCTTTTATGTGGCACCCCTATCAAAAGCTTTAGAAAACTTGATATTTTACATCCAGTGCCTACCCCCCATCCATTAAATAACTTTCTCATATAAGCTGATGAGATTGCTTTTAAAAGGACCGACCTTCATAAACCCCTGCTGGAACGCGTTTTAAATTTTTTTCAGTGAATAGTCCCTATAGTCCATATACTTCTTAGAAAACCTTCAAACATTTTACCTAAATTACTGGTTTAGTTTCCAGATCACTTTTGACCCCTTTTGAACACTGGCCCACATTTGTATGTGCCCAAACCTTTTGGGGCAAACCCCCTTTTTAAACATCCAAAATATAAAAATAGGGGCCCTCTATGACATTACCCCCCCTTAAGACTCGTGGGGGTAGCCACAGGACCTTTGGGATTTGTCTATTTTTAAAATTCTTAAAAGGGGGCTGCACTTTTTTCCCGGGGGTTTGACTAAAAATTTAAATTGGAGTTTACTTCCCTCCCCCTGTCACAACAGGGAAGGGCCCCCCTTTTCGGGAAATACAACGGAGAAAATAATTGTTAATAGGTTTCTTTGTCTCATGCCCTCCAAATTCCCTCAGTTTTTTTCCCCAAGGGGCCAACATTTTTGTTTAATCTTTTTACTTTTTATAACATTGGATTTTTGAGGTTTCCGTATTTAGAATCCCACCAAAAACCAGTGCTGTGTAGACATAGCCTAAGGTTTTACTGGGCAAATCTGTTAAAATTTTCCCACGTAATTTTTCCCTTGAATGTTCCACAGAAAAGTTACAAACCCCCCATTTTTTTAATTTTCCCCGCACCACCGTTTTTTTGGTTTTTTGTGAAAAAAATCGGTCTGATTTCGGTTTCCCCCGGCCTACATGGGCGCATGTTAAATCCACGAAACCCGGTGGAAAATAGAACCGTTCTTCTTCCTCCGGAGGGCCCGGCGTTCAGTAAAAAAAACCGGTGCTGTGTAGACTTCAGCTGGTTTTCTGTGCGTTTCACCCTGAGTCCCTTTGCTTTTGGGCATTTTTCAAAAAACTGAATCCGAAAAAAACAAAACAAGAATCCGTGTGTGTAACAAGCCTTAGGTTATGTCCCCACCGTTGGTTTACATCAGATTTTAAAAGGGGATTTCAGTATTTAGAACCCCAAATACTGTTTAAAAAAACCCTTTCCCCATAGACTTAAATTAAAAAACCCGGCGTTTCTCCCCCACCGGTTTTTTCTGAGATTGGATTTGAAATCTGTTCAAAAAACTTTGAACATGTTCTATAAATCAGTGGAAAAATGCTGATCATAGCACTGTTTAATCCCTTCCTGACGGAGCGTTTTTTTTTTTTTTGCCATAACTTTTTTATTTTTTCACTGACATAAACATATCAGGGCTTTTATTTTGCGGGCTAGATTACTTCCTAGCGTTATTCATTTTGCGCCTTTCTGAAAACCCATAATTTTTCATACTAAACCTAGGGACTTGATGTTGGGGGTTTTTTTTGCAGGCTGAAGTGTCTTTTTTTGGGTATCGTTTGGAATTACATGACTTTTTTGAAAAATTTATTCCAATTTTAGGGGCTAGAAATGAAAAAAAAAACCCCCGAAATTTTTGGGGTTTTGGAATTTCTTTTCTTCTACAGTGTTCAGCGTATGGGATAAATGATGTAATATTTTAATAGATCAGACTTTTTTGGATGTGGCGATACCAATATGTGCATTCTTTTTATTATTATTTTTTTATTTGTGAAATGGCAAAAGGGGGGTGATTTGAATTTTTAATATTTTGTTTTTTACACTTTAAAATACAAAAAAAGTAGTGAAATACAAAACATGGCAGTAATGGGAGCCTTCACAAGGCTTCCATCTGCCATCTTAACCGATAGGAAAGTTTTTGCCATGGGGGGCCAGATCAGAGTGAGGAGCAGTGCGTGGTTAAAGCGAACGGGGTGGTGCGATCTCGCTACAAAGTCCCTTACCATAATGAGGACATACTCATATATCCAATGACGGTAAGGGGTTTATGTAGTGTCCTGGCCAAAATCTGAAAACCGACCACAAAATCTGTGCAAAAAAATGCTTTGAAAAACGTATTTTAAATAGTGTCGGGGTTTTATAACAAATCTGATGTGTTCTCAATTGCCGTGGGAGACGTACCTAATAGTTGGGGGCGCAGCCTAAATACATTAACAACAAATAGTTGTTCCATCGTTGCATTCAATCTCATTACAATGAATTACTGTCGTAGCATAAAACAGAGGCATGAGTGATATCCCACCAGATAGACAGTAAATAGCCAATATACATACAGTACATACTGTATATATATACTCACATCACATTAACCCCTTAAGGACCAGGCGTTTTTTTTTGGTTTACACGTTTGTTTTTTCCCCCCTCTCTTCTGAAAGCCTAACTTTTTTATTTTTTACCTCAAACACAAGGGCTTTTTTTTGCAGACAAAAATGACTTTCTAATGGTTTATTCACTACACTTTAAATAATGGGAACCGCAAAAAAATTCCAATGGGACAAATTGTGAAAAAAAAAAGATTTTCGCCATGTTTGCGTGGGTTTTTTTTTTTACGGCGTTCAATCTTCGGTAATATAAAGGTTTATCTATATTCTACAGGGTTGTTAGCAACCCCCGGGAATACAAAAAATGTAGGGGTTTTCCCTTTTTGTTTTTTGGTACCCAAAAAATTTCCCAAAAATTTTCTATTTTTTAAATTTTTCGCCACGGGGCCATTTTGTGCGACCAATAACTTTTTTTATAAAAACCCACGGCGTCACTGAGGGGGCATTTTTGAGGGCTGAAGTGTATTTTTACGCTAGCAGTTTGGAATGCAGCAACTTTTTTGTATTTTTTTTCCATTTTTTTGAGTGAGTAAAAAAGACCCAAAAGCGCAATTTTGGCGTTTTTGGGAAATTTTTTTTTTCTACGGTGTCAGCTAAGGGGTAAATGTGTTAATTTTTATAGATCGGGCTTTTTCGGGCGCGGGGAACCAAATATGTGTAACTTTTTTATTATTTTAATGATTTTTTTTGTAAAAATGGGGAAAGGGGGGGGGATTTGAACTTTTTAAACTTTTTTTTTTGTACTTTGAAACTTTATTTATTTTTTTTTTTACTGTAACATGAGGCCCACCTATGGTACTTGACCACTAGGTGGCGCGTTTGTTAATAAAAACCTAATACATTGCATAGGCAATGCATTAGGGTGTACAAAGATGGGGGTTTTCCCCCCCTTCTGTCTGCGGACGGAAGTGGGGAAAAACCGGCCAGGGTAAGTGACGGGAGCCTTCACAAGGCTCCCCACCACCATGCCTGGTCTCGGATCGTTGCAGCATAGCTGCGCTGATGCCGATCACCGTAACGATCGGTGCCCCGGCACCGATCGGCGTTAATTCAAAAGCCGCGGCCATCTTTGCCGTGGTGTCTGATGGGTTAAACAGCGCCAGCGGGCGGAGCCCCCCGCCGGCGCTGTTACTGCCAGGCGTTAGCGGCGATTTGCACCCGGCGGCTGTGCGGGGGGGGTCGCGGCGCGATCCCCCTGCAAAGCCCCTTAGCGGTCCTGGGACGTACTCATACGCCCAAGGTCGTTAAGGGGTTAAAGAGATGATACCATGACGTCTAGTGTATAGATGTCCACAGATTCCTTCCCGGGGGTTCAATAGTACTGTATAAAGAGCTATAGTGTCTCCTCCACCCGTTCTAATGGACAGTAAGGGGTCGTTTACACGGCAGTTGACAAATACCGGCCGGTTTGCCGGCCGGTATTTGTCCGGTTTTGCGGCCGTCCCCAAGGCCGCGGGGGGGACGGCTTTTCTCCGCGATGAGCGGAGTGCAGCCCTCCCCCCTCCCATTGAGATGCACATGTTCCGTCCGGAAACCGGACGTTAGATTGTGCATGTTCAATGTTTTGTCGCCGGTCTGCCGGCGACAAAATCGCCGGGCGGAAAACCCGTGCAGTGGGGACTGCTGCACAGGTTTTCCATAGAGCACAATTGGGCTAATTTTCGGCCGGTTTTTCAGGCAGACTGAAAAACCACAAACCGGCTGAAAAACCGGCCGAAAACCCGTGCAGTGGGGACATGCCCTAAGACATTAACCTGTATATATATTTTTTCAGTCCTCTACATATCTTGTATCTAAATACTTTCTTGTTTTGTATTAGGGACTTTGTCGGGCTTGTGTGAGAGCTTAGTTCCCGCTGCATCGCACGTATCAGAGCGAATACCTCATATTGGTGATAGGCAGGGTAACTCCTATTTTTTTGGGGTTATGTTGCGCATAAGTGTAGGGTCAGTGATATTTGACTTTAATGTGGTATTAAAGAGTAAGTTTTATTGTACTTAGTGCAACTATAGTAGTTGTTTAATAATGGTCTATTTTGCCAGTTTATTTGTCAACTAGAGTGCCCTGCTCTGTGGCTATCTAAGGTAATCGGTTGGTTATTTTAATAACATGTAATGCACTTGGATTATAGTCAGGAGCTTAATATCAAGTAAGCCAATAATAAATCTTAAAATTAAAAGATAACCACAGACATACAATTATAGTTGAAAATGACCACAATGTTTAATAAAGTCAACCAAAATTAACAAGATTTAAAATGAAGTGATCACATTAAGTGATAATCTTTTAAAACATATCATATTACGAATGTACTGACCAGTCCACCCAGTATAATATGGGTAACATGCCCTGTTTTATAAAGCATTACGACAGACTAAAGTCCCATATACTGTATTGTTAGAGATGGGCGCGCCAGACCTCTTCTTAAACAAACAGCTCTTTTCATCGCTGCCCTACATCAGCTAGTGAACACTGCAGGATCAAGCCTCAAGACAGCAAAAAAAAATTTCATCTGCCCGGATACAGATACCATTGAAAAAAGCTTGTGTCGCTCTACTGAGCTGACCAACCAATGAGAACATAGGTAGACCCCTGAAACACAAATCCATTTAACACAAAAGGGGGAATGGGGAACCCAACAGCCATAACAAAAACCACCTTGCCATACATCCTGATACCATGCTGCCTCAATATAGTTTTTACACACATCATATATATAATATATATATATATATATTATGTGACAGAGTGGCAAACAGTAGTTCCTGTTTTGCCCCTAGGCGGAGCTCCCGGTAGAGACGTGCCACAAGGCCTGGGCTTGGTGGGGGGAGCCCCGGGCTTCTTAAGCAACACTAGGTTGCTGACAGTGTTTTTAGATGGTGAGTCCAGCCATTTGGGTTTTGGTTCCCGGAAAAGCTGCAGAGGGTGGGTGACTGTTCCCGCGTCCCAGGTCTCCAGGTTCCATGTCGGGTTTTTGGCCAGTCTCGGAGGGGCTATAAAGGGCCTGTCTTTCAGGGGGATCGGGGGGCGTGGCCTGCAACCTGGAAGGGGGAGCAGCAGAGCTGGAGAGAGACTCTGGCCCCCGGAGGCTTGAGAGAAGCCAGAACCAGGATTTACTGGTAGTGTGTGTGGTGCATTGGCAATAGGCTTTGACCACATGTTAGAGAGGGACTCAGTTGATGTATAGCAAGTGGCCGGCGGCCCGAGGATTTTGGTTTTGTCGTTTTGATTTTCTGTACTGACCTGGCCTGCAGAAGAAATAAAGCTGGCTGGGGCCCAGATTTAAAAGAAGCCTGGTGTCGGTGTGCCATCCGTTTACAAAAGTCGGCGATCCATGAGCAAGTCCCCCCCAAGACTGTCCAAGATTGGCGGCTGGACGAGTGTGAGTCTTACAATATATATATAATATATATAATAAATATATAAAAATATATATATATATATAATTATATATTATATATATTTATATTATATATAAAATAATTTTATTTATAATCGTCTAAAATTTTCTTCCATTTAAAGGGGTTGTCTCACGACATTGATTCATCTTACCTCAGTCCTGTTTTTTTGGTTTTATTTTGGATTCAGGTGAGTGGTTTACTAGCTTCTTCTAGGCTGCAGTAGAAGCCAGGTCTGTAGCTATAGCAACCAATACTGGCAACCTATTATGAGAGATTGAACAGGTCTGTAGCTATAGCGACCTGAGGAGCTGATGCAGCCCATACAAGAGGGGATATCTTTAAGAATAGGTAGGACACTGTTAATTGACATATATTGCAAAGTGACTTGTTTAACATAAAAAGCAATCCTTGTAGTGAGAAAACCCCTTTAAGGATTATGGAGGTCACTGTGCGCTTAGGAACCTTGAGTGCTGCAGAAATTCTTTTGTAACCTTGGCCAGATCTGTGCCTTGCCACAATTCTGTCTGAGCAACTTGGGCAGTTCCTTAGACCTCATAATTCTCATGTGCTCTGACATGCACTGTGAGCTCTTATATAGACAGGTGTTTGCCTTTCCTAATCAAGTTCAATCAGTTTAATTAAACACAACTGGACTCCATTGAAGGAGTAAAACCATCTCAGAAGGACAGCATGTGAGTTAAATATGAGTGTCACAGCAAAGGGTCTGAATACTTATGACCATGTGGTATCTTAGTTTTTCTTGTTTAATAAATTTGCAAAAATATCTACATTTCTGTGGTTTTTTTCTGTCAAGATAGGGTGCAAAGTGTACATTAATGAGCAAAAAAAATTAATTTTTTTGATCTTACCAAATGGCTTCAATGAAACAAAGAGTGAAAAATTTAAAGGGGTCTGAATACTTTCCGTACCCACTCTGTTTATGGTATATTCAGTGTCGGACTGGAGGATCTGGAGCCCACAGGGGAAATGATCTTTGGGGCCCACCCTACAGCTACTGTACATGAAAATATTACTGGCCTCTCGGACATAAATGCGCCCATTTTACAACATAATACAGTGTGCTAAACAGAACTGTATTGTGTAGTACACAATACCAAGGGAGTCATGTCTGTCTATTTCACATATATGTCAGTCTAACATATCATATCATGGCACATGGCTAAGTAGCTCCATCCATATCTCCCACCACAAGCTCACATATAATATCTCCCTCCATGTTTCCCTTAGTCACGCACCTCAAAACCTTTTAAAATAAACACCAGCAAGAAAGTAAAAGTGTAACTCCTAATCACAGGGTCAAGTGTGCCCTCACTTTTACAATCAGGGACACATGTACACTGCCACTATATCCATGCCGATATAACCTACAACACTGCCATATGGAGACCACATAGAGGTCCGACACCAGCTCAGGTATAACCTACAACACCGCCATATAGAGACCACATAGAGGTCAGACACAAGCTCAGGTCAGATCACATTACAGTGAATACAACACTGATCCAATATAGAAGTAAAATAACCCCTGAAATCAGGGACTCACAGAAGACGTCTTCTATGATGAGTCGTTCTCTTCTCTCATGAGTCGTTCTTTTTCCCTTTTCTTCTCCATCCGTTCCACACCGCCATGAGGACTTATCCCGGCCACCACTCATCCCTGCAGAATTTACACACAAATATCTTAGAATCCTCACTTTTCCAGCACCTCTTTACCTATTCCCACCTCTGTACAAACTTACCAGGGGTGAGAGAGCGGGACAAGTCATAACTTAGAGGCCTAGTATCCTAAGAGGTTGAAAGGTGGGGAGAGAACTAACCCCCTGGAGATAATGCTACAACCATGGGCTGCTGCTCTCTCAATTATATTACCAGGTAGGTAGGCAAGACCCTAGGTAGGTAGGCAAATGGACATGGCCCCAGGTAACTAGATAGGCCCTATTTAGTTAGGTAAACCCCCGCTGGATAAGTTAGTAGGCCACCCCAGATAGGTTGGTGGGTACCTAGCCATGGGTGGGTAGGTAAATAGCCCCCCCAGGTAGATAAGCAGGCCTCAGTTAGGCAAGTTGATAGGCTACAGTTAGGTTAGTGGACCCCAGTTAGGTAGGCTGTAGGTAGGTGTTGGTGAGTCCCAGTTAGTTAGGCTGTAGGTAGGTGGTGTCCCCCAGTTAGGTAAGCTGTAGGTAGTTAGGGCCCCTTTTAAATAGGTGATAAGCAGTTAGGGCCCCTCTTTAGGTAGTATGCAGGCAGTAAGGGCCCCCTTTTAGTTAGTATTTAGGCAGTTAGGGCCCCCTTTGAGGTAGTATACAGTTAGGCCCTCCGTTAGGTAGTATACAGGCAGTTAGGTCCCCCTTTAGCTAGTGTGCTGGTAGTCAGGGCCTTCTTTAGCTAGTGTGCCGGTAGAAAGTTCCCCCCTTAGCTCCTTAGCTATTGTGCAGGCAGTCAAGGCCCCCTTTAACTAGTTTGCAGGCAGTCAGGGCCCTCTTTAGCTAGTTTGTACATAGTTAGGGCCCCCTTTAGCTAGTTTGTAGGTAGTTAGGGCCCCCTTTAGCTAGTGTGCAGGTAGTCAGGGCCCCCCTATAGAGAGTTTTAAGGTAGTAAGGGCCCCCTTTAGAGAGTGGGCAGGTAGTCAGGGCCCCCTTTAGCTAGTATTCAGTTAGTTAGGGCCCCCTTTAGCTAGTTTTTAGGTAGTTAGGGCCCCCTTTAGCTAGTTTGTAGTTAGTTAGGGCCCCCTTTAGCTAGTTTGTAGGCAGTTAGGGCCCCATTTAGCTAGTTTTTAGGCAGTTAGGGCCCCCTTTAGCTAGTTTTTAGGTAGTTAGGGTCCCCTTTAGCTAGTTTTTAGGTAGTTAGGGTCCCCTTTATCTAGTGTGCAGGTAGTTAGGGCCCCCTTTAGCTAGCGTGCAGGTAGTTAGGGCCCCTTTTAGCTAGTTTGTAGGTAGTTAGGGCCCCTTTAGCTAGTTTGTAGGCAGTTAGGGCCTCCTTTAGGTAGTTTGAAAAAACAAAACTAAAAACAATTTCCCTTCTCCCGCTCCCAGACGCACCAAGATCCCCGTCGGCTTCTAGTAGAGCCTAGCGTAGGTGGCGCGATGACGTCACATCATCGCGCAGTTTACGTCACCACTAGAGGCCGTTGCTTGGTAGGCTTAGTACCTTAGGCCTACCAGAGTGTATAGCGGAGCGGATGCCGGCAGCGCTCTGTTCCGCTGACACCGCGCAGCCCTGGGAATCGAGGACATTAGTCCCCGACTCCCGGGCACTGTCTCTGAACGCTCGGGACACAGGGCCTGGGCGTTTGTAGACGGGATGCAGCGGCCGGGTCCCGGGGAGCGGGAGCACTGCCTCCGGTGCCCATAGGTGCTCTGGGCCCATCGGGGGATCCAACGACTCCCCGGCGGGCCAGTCCGAGCCTGGGTATATTAGAAGATCAACTATGAATGTCTTAAAATTTCTATCATCAAGAGAATTTATATAGTGCAATAGGACTTCTTAGGGAATTCTGAACTTCGCATTAGCACCTGTTAACTTATAGCCTATAAGTGTTCTAGTCATCTCATGATCTCGTAAGGAATATAACCATATTTTATTCATGTATATGAAAAAGCTTGTATGAAAATATGATGTACAGTATAGAAAAGAGTATGGTATCAAAAACCAGATCCAAGCAGCTTAACCAGGCTAGCATAGAAAGTACATAAAAGCTACAGTATGACATAATGAGTCTATCAATCATATGTGTAATATGTGTAGAAGAGAGTGGAATATTAATCACCAGCAAGAACAGTCAAAGCTTAACACAGGGGAAGGTGATTTAGTAGAATGAATTATATTGATTTTATTTATATCACTTCTATTATTGAAATGTGCTTGACAGTTATGGATGAATCTGGAGCTTCATTACAGTTTATAAATGTATGGAGAGCTGTCTTCAGCTGTAGGTGGAGGTCTCTGGAAGTCTCTGTAAAGGCCTGGGATTCTAGAGAAATCTAAAGATGGCCAGTGGTGTAACTATAAGGCTATGTCTACACGGCAGTGGACCCAAAACGACCTGAAAACCAAATCTTAAAAACGTTCATAAAACAATTTTTTGTCCACTGCCTGTCAAAAACTGCTGAAAAAAATGTCTATTTTTGGCGCATTTTGCGTTCGAGCTTTCTTTGACGCTTTTTTTGCTAAAATGCGCAGCATTAGATTTGCAGTGTATTTCTGCAAAAAACACGGAAAAAATCATCAGCCGTTTTACATCGACTCCAATAGTAAATTTTTTGCCCTGCTCAGTCGTTTTTTTGGAACATGTTTCAAAAAACGACTAACAAATAAAACGAGCAGAAAAAAGACATTCTGGAGACAACAGGACGTTTTTACTATACAAGTCTATGGGACCTCCTTTCAGTTGTTTTTTTACCATTTTCATAAAATGAAAAATGCTGAAAAAACTGACATTTTTGTGTGCAGTGGAGACATAGCCTAAGGGTTACATTAGTTGCAGTTATAGCCAGGCCATTGTGATTGTGGTGGCGCCAGAGTTATCCCTGTCAAGAATACACAATAATATACAGTGGTCCCTCAAGTTGCAAAGCCCTCAGCATTTAATATGGTCTTTCTGGAACGTTGTATCTTGAAACCACACAAACCATACAATATTACAGACACTTCTGATCTGTGGCACGTTATTGATGGAAGATCCAACCAATTATCACAAATATTTTACTTGTAAAACATATGTGTCAGTGAAGTGCATGCAGCGATTGTCGGTTTAGTTGCGCCTCTCTACAGTTTAGTGTGGTAATACATGTTATGTACATGTTCCAGGGTGAGCGGCTCCTTTGAGCACCAGGCAATGGCTACATTTTCTTTTTTTCTGATATGTTGTGTATAAAGTATGTGACCCAAAGAAGGTCCTGTCCTCAAACTAGAAAGTTCTAGAATTTAGCTTCCTGACTGTTAAATGAAAGGACTTGCTTGATCTGTATAAGTTGCTTACTTTCCTTTGGAGGAGTTTTTTCTAAGGCCTTATCTACAATGCAGAGAACAAAATACTCGTCGGAGTAACAATTTGGTCCTATAGTGCTACAGATTCGAATCACAGTACCACCACCAACTGCACTGCAAGGAACATCCCCTATGGTCCCCTATGTGATGGTCATAGATGAGGCTTTCCTGCTGATGACCAACATGCTGGAGGACAGAGGGGACTGGATGTGCGGAGGTAGGTATTTAATGCCCGTTTAAGTCACACACGCATATTTGTGGAATGTGCCTTTGGAATTCTGTCGGGTAAGTGGAGGGTTTTCACCGAGCCACTGCAGCTGAAGGCGGAAACTGTGGATGTAGTGATTAAAGCGGCCTGTTTCTTACATAATTATGTAGACTTGAAATGGAGTGATGTCGCACACCTAGGGATATGAGAATATTCACGGGGTGCTTGTGGAAGGGATATCCAGTCCCATAGACTATAGAACAGTAAAGGATTCACAGCACACCTCAATAATGCAATCAGTGATTTTATTTCACACATGTAGGAAGACAGGTCTCCAGAGTAATTAATCAACAATAATTCAGACGTAATTATTTTCTGACGTAATTATTTGAACGGTTTTGGTCGGTGAGGCCTTCAGCAGATTTGTCTGAAAAAAAATAATGCAACGAATTATATCCAAATTGTAACTCATGGAGTAAGGAAGGAACGAAGAGAGAAAGAGAATGATAGAGAGAAATATAAAGAAATAAAGAGAAATATATGTATGTAAATAATGGAAGAAACGAAGAAAAGAATAGAAGAGGAAAGATACAAGTAAAAAGGTAATAATATATTACATAAACCAAATGACATGTTAAGGGATATATAGATACCATACCAGGAAATAGTAAAGAATAAAAGTATACCATACAAATTATAATGTAAATAATATGCAAGAGAATAAAAGATAAGTATAAGGGAAAATAGAAAAGCTACTTGGGCAAAGAAAGTAGCTTTTCTTTTTTGGTCAGGGGGTGAGGCCAATTCTGACTAGCGTCTACATTATTTAGCTGGGGCGGGATTTCCCCTCCCCCCACTGGCGACCTAGCTTCCTCCATTCCCAATGCACACTTATTGGGGTTTATGGTGAAACCGGCCTTACGCAAGCCAGTGGCTTGAGGTGTTGAGGTGGCTGGCCCAATCGAAGCTAAAGATTACAATGTCATCCAAATATGCTGATGCATACTTTTGATGGGTTCGCAGAACTTGGTTCATGGCTCCCTGGAAGGTAGCAGGTGCTTCCTGCAACCCAAAGGGCATGCAGACATACTGGACCCACTCAGGTATAGAAAAGGCCATATTTCCTCTAGCTCCTTTGGACAATGGGATTTTCAAGTAATGCTTCGAAAGGTCTAAAGTGTTGATGTACTGGGCGGGCCCCAATCGGGCGATCAACTCATCTATCCTCGGCATGGCATTAGCACAACGGGGCTGGATCACGCACTTTTGGACCTATTACCCTCTAAGTCTAGCATACTTTGTACCTCCTTGGCAATGACTTCACAGTGGGCTTCCAGGATCCTATATGGGCTAGGGTTCACTTGGACCTGGGGGTCCATGAGTATTTCATGTTCAGTCACATTCATCAGGCCTGGGGTCTCTGTGAACAGGTCTTTGTTCTGCTGTAGTAGCTCCCTACATTCTTGTTTTTGAGAGGGGGACAAGGTCTTGGCAGTTTTTACTGCCTCAACCTCTGGAATAAGTTGGCTCATTAGGCAAGGGACCTCAGGGGGATCTCTTTCCCTCCAGGGATTTATCAGGTTAACATGGTAGACCTGATAAAGCTTTCTCCTTTTTGGCTGATGGACCGTATAGTTGACTTCCCCTACCTTTTTTACAATCTCGTAGGGACCCTGTCGTTTAGCCAGGAATTTACTCTTGACAGTGGGTACCAGCAATACTTAATATTTAACCTTATATGTTAAAATCGATTGAAACAAGTTCAGCACGAATAGGGTTGTAGGGGTTTTTTTTTTCATGCTTTTTTTGCCTCCTCCTGCTGTTATGCTGTTATAATCTTGTCCTCGTTCTACACTTGATATTTAACCTTATATGTTAGGATCTATTGAAACAAGTTCAGCACTAATAGGGTTAATTGTTGCTTTTAACCAGTTAGCTTGCTATTGGATAGCTTTGGGTTAGATATGATCACAAATGTGAAGGATGTACGCTGTGAAGGAACTTGTGTTTACGAAATGCGTCAGCGTCTATCATGCATTTACATTAACCTTGTACCTTTTTAAAGATCCACATATATATTTTTTAATGAGTCGAAATAAAATATTTTTCTTTTACGTATGGGCTGGTGCTCACCTCAACCCTGATTTCATTTGCAAGTAACTTCAGCTTGATTACCCTGCATGTTCAGCAGCACCGGGTGAACCGCCCAAGAAACAATGAGTTTTTCCATGCTTCTACATACAGTAGAACATTGATGAGTGGGCTCTGACTGTTTCATCCTGGGAGTGGTAAGCACTATTTACCCTTTTTTTCCTTTTGGAATATGGGACTTTTTTGTTATAGTACCAGCAATAGTACCTGATCTCCCAGATTAAAGTGTCTCACCAAGGCGGACCAGTTATAAACCCTCGCCTGTGCCTCCTGCGCTTGAAGAAGATGTTCCTTCAGAATGGGCATTACCTTGGTCACTCTTTCCTGCATCTGAGATGCATGCTCTATGACACTAATATAGGGCATGGCCGCACTCTCCCACGTTTCCTTAGCCACATCAAACAGCCCCCTGGGGTGCCTGCCATACAATAGCTTGAAGGACAAAAACCCAGTGGATGTTTGGGTAACCTCTTGGATTGCGAACAGCAGAATTGTCAAAAGTCGGTAGAAATCCCGCCCATCTAACTCAACCACTTTTTTTTAGCATGGCTTTTAGTGTCTTGCTGAACCTCTCAACCAGACCATCCATTTGCGGGTGGTAGACAGAGGTTCGAAGTTGAGTGACCTTTAATACTTTACAAAGATCTCTCATAACTTTGGACATGAATGGAGTTCCTGGTCCCAGTTCAGGAAAACATGTAAAACATTTTTTTGGGCAATATTTTTTTAAGGTGGTATTTCTTAAAGGTACATCCTCCGGGTATCGGGTTGCTTAATCCATTACCACCAGAATGTATTGGTGGTCTCTCCTGGACTTTACAAAGGGTCCTACCAAATCCATGGCAATTCTTTCAAATTGTACCTCTATGATGGGGAACCAGAGGGCTACAAAAGTAGGCCCCATTAGAGGTTAATTGGCAGACAGGACAGGACTTACAATAATTTCGGATTTCCCTGTGGCAGCCCGGCCACTAGAATCTCTGCAGAATTCTCTCCCAGGTTTTGTCTCTCACAATTTGTCCCCCTAACACATGAGCATGTGCCAAGTCCATCACTTTACTCCGATAGGGCGTGGGCACTACGAGCTGTACCCGATACAAGAGCTCCCCATTCATAGCAAAATGTGGGTACCTCTTGTCTCCTTCAGGATTCTGGGGTACCCCATTCAGGACCACTACATTATTCCAAGATTCCCTTAAAGTTTTATCTTGGAGATGGGCCATACCAAAATTTCCAGGGGGCTAAAATCTGGGAAATCTTCCTCTGAGGGTAACTGCTCCTCATCTTCCCCTACTAGGACAGTAAAGGGAAATTGTGGAACTACCTCACTACTGATAGTCATCAAGTGGTCCTGGCAGCGCGATTGATTTGGTGGTATTACCTTCTCCCACAGAGCTCAGAACAGGTAACAATTACAAACAATTACCATATCATGCATAAAGGCGGGTATTACTCCCACATGATGTAACATAGAGCCTTGCTCTGTCACCCAGGCCTTTGGGTAAACCTTGGTGTCCACATGGATACATGTGACACGTAAGTTCTCCCCTGGGACTAACACATGAGGGACAGAGGCCAAGAGGAGTATGACCAGACTTCTCAAGTACAAAAGTTCCAAAACCTAAATCCCATTGACCTTTAGCTGGCAGATCTGGAGTCCTTTATCAGCATGTGGGACCGCATTACATGCAATTTGTGCAAACAAAGAAGAGCGCTGTCCTGCGAAGCAGTCCATCGGTTCTGTAGTGAGAGGACATTGGGCCACCATATAATCCAGGACATTACACCTCCAACAAATAACCTCTGTGAGACCACTTTTGCCACTGGTTGTGGTCCCAGCCTGACCTTAGGGTGTTCTTCCCGAGTGGTTTTGGGTTCAGATCTCTGGGACTTCAGATTCTATGCCTTCCCTAGGGACTTCTCATAAGTGTGGAACTGTTCCACCAGTCCCACCAAGTCATCTGCAGTCTGGGGGGTCCCATTACGGCACCCACACTGTATGGACCTGGGGAGGGAGTGTATAAACCAGTCCATAACAACTTGCTCCACCATTTGGGCTGGGGTGTTCCACCCACAATATCTTGCGCTGCTGCCGCTGTTTACGACCCAGAGTGCTGCCACCATCTGCAAGGTGGTCAACAAGACCACTACATGACATTGTGTCTCATCATAGCGGCAGTCTTTGACTCACCCTAGCCTGTGCCAGATGTCAGTCTCCTCACCTCTAATCTGCGATGGATTGCGGGCTCCATGGTGTACCTCTTTAATGTGCCCTCATCAGCCGGTTGGAGTGCGAACAATAATTCAGACGTAATTATTTTCAGACGGAATTATTTGAACGTTTTCGTCCGGTGAGGCCTTCATCAGAATTGTCTGAAAAAAAAAAATGCAACTAATTATAACCAAATTGTAACTCATGGAGTAAGGAAGGAACGAAGAGAGAAAGAGAAGGATAGAGAGAAATATAAAGAAATAAAGAGTAATATATGAATGTAAATAATGGAAGAAACGAAGAAAAGAAGAGGAAAGATATAAGTAAAAAGGTAATGATGTGTTACATAAACCAAATGACATGTTAAGGGATATATAGATACCATACCAGGAAATAATAAAGAATAAAAGTATACCATACAAATTATAATGTAAATACATTAAAATGTCATGCCTCCCCTGGGGAGGTCAGGCATGACATTTTAATTTGTGATTTTCTACCTCTTTCTACTGTGTTACCCGCTGCAGAGGGTCTCACAAGGAAACCTTATATGTTTCATGCCCATCAGATCAGGGATGACTGCCCAAGTAAGATGTTTTGGATTCCTTTTTGGAGTTCGCAACTCACTGTATATCTAGGGTTTCCCTGCTAAAAGTGGTGTTCCACCAGACTTGATAATAGAAAAGGAGTTATTCCTTCACAATTAGAAAGTGACAAATTGAGAGGTTAGATATCAGGTTTTTAAAATAGTGTGTATCAAGGGTTAAGTGTTATATATATAATAAAAGTTAGGTTTTAGTGCTTTATAGATTGAGAACTGATAGAGTTTAAGTTTGCCTATGGCAAAATAGTAAATATAGTTATTAAAAGTCACTCTTTGTTCTATTGCTAGATTCCCATGTTTTTTGAGACTATTTGGCTATCAAGTGGGCACTCAACAGTCTACGATACTACTTGTTGGGCAGGAGGGTCAAACTGGTATCAGACCAGGTCTCTCTGAAATGGATGTGGGAGAGAAAAGGGAATAATGTTTGAGTCACCCACTGGTTCCTGTTCCTTCTGGATTTCTAATTTTTGGTGGAACATAGACTGAGCAAGCTGCAGTTGCCCTGTCAAGAATTTATTGTATGCTGGCAGAAGGTGCCCAAATCCCCAGCTTTGGGCAGGGAGGGGGAGGTGTATGTAAGGAGGCTCAAGCAGTCATTGTGGACAACAGATACATGTCACCCAGATATCTGATCTCAGTGACGTAAGAGCCAGCAGTTTTGTGATAGTTACCCTAGGTTACTGTTACCTTAGTAGCTTCAGTATGGCTGTTGGTATCGGTCAATTCGGGCTGGTTCTTTATTAGAGCAGTTTAAGTAGGATGATACTCCCATGTATAAAGGCCAGGTTTATCTGGCCTGGTTTTAAGCCTGGTGCTACAGGAAGAAAGGGGGGTGTGGTTGACTACCAAAATTGAGTTGGAGGAACACAGAGCTGAAGAAAGAGGCGCTGTTTTCCCCAGACTTGAGAGAAACATATTCAGAACTTTGTAATTAACTGTTTGTGGTGCTGTGCAGTAGGACAAGACCACTGTTAGAGATTGTACCACAGCGTGAAGAAGACAAAGATAAGGAAAACTAGTAACATGTGGAATTTGACATTTGAAGAAGAAATCGATGTTGGTTGACAGCTTTGTTTTACTTGGATCAATAATTAATTCCAAAAGGACAAGTAGCCAGGAAATCCGACAACGAATTGCTCTTGGAAGAACAGCCACGAAGGACTTGGACAGAATCTTCAGATGCAAAGATGTATCTTTACAAAAAATTCAGCTTGTACGAACTATGGTATTTTCAACAATGTGATATGGTTGTAGAGGTAGGAGAGTAAGGAAACAAGAATTCCTTTGGATTCTGGTGCTGCACATGAGTCCTACATGGGGGCAGCTAGAAGAACAAATAAATCTATCCTTGAAGAAATTAAACCTGAAATTTCTTTAAGGGCTCAGATGGCAAGACTACGAATCATATTTGGGACATCAAAGTAAGGTAAAGATTGTTAAAAAAAAAAAAAAACATTGGGCTACATGTATGAACGGGACTGCGTCAGAAGTCTGGTGTCTTTTTAGCCAAAAAAACAGCGCAGCACTGTTCGCTCTATTTTTAAACAGGTGCATACCAATATCAGGCACATTACAGAGCGCCCGCGGCAATTTGCAATGCGCCTGGGATCGGAGGGCGTGCTGGAGGCGTGTCACACTACAACCATACGAAACTACACATGTATGCCTTTTTATCGGCAAATCCACGCTCATTACTGCTGGAACAGATACACAACTTTAAAAGTGGTTTACCTGAGCCAGAAGTGTCGCTTTGTAGCGAGAAAGCGCTAAATCTTTGACCTGCAGTAGAACAGGGTCATAGATTCAGACACATTCTGCCCTACAAATGCATGCAAAAAAATGGTGCCTGGGCGCCACAAATCATACATATCACCCATTGTGCTCAGCAAGTTGGAAGGTTAATGAAAAAGAGGAAAGCAAGAAATGACCTGGTTAAACACAACAGAAAAGATATGGGGGCCAAACTCTGTGTAGTTAGTCCACTAACTAAAAAATCAGATCAAGGTTCAGGACAACTAAACAGATAGTCACTATGACTCGAAATCGACTTGATGGCTCCGGATCACCAATATATATTACTCAAATCACCAATTTCAGGCTGCTCCATTGCCATCTATATCAATGTCATGTGTCTCCAGGAGCCAGGGGACATGATGCGGTTACAAAACATCATCACTCCAGAAAGACTAGCAGCACTAGAACAAGGAAAGTGAATAGATTGCAAATTTATTATATTAGAAATTAGGGGGACACACATGGCCTAAGACTTTCTTTGCTGCCCATGGCAACCAATCAGAGCTCCCCTTTCAATTTTTCAGAGTACTATATGAAATGAAAGGGGAGCTATGACTGGTTGCTATAGGCAAAAAAGAAAATCTTAGGCCTAGACAGTTTTGATACATGAGGCCGTTAGAATTTATGATTTTTAAATGCTGAAGAGATTAGTTGTAGTTTAGGCCTCATGTAAGATTTTATTGTTTGGTTGTAGAACTAAAAATTGTGTGGTTGACAATGCAGAGAGGAAAATACTGTACATGACTGAGATATTTCTTGCAAGTTATTTCAAATGGTATTGTAATACGTGAGTGCAGCAGGAATAAATATAGTGTCAGTTCTTGTTATTAGAGTCCCTTATACACTACATAGGTTTCAATAGTAATGCATTAATAACGGGTCATATATTTACTATAATTATGCATATTACTTTACAAGATATTAGTTTCTACACAGAGGTGTAGTTTTGATCTATGTTCATCTATGCACCATAAGGTTGGAGCATGATAACCCTGCTCCCCCTCCAAAGACCCCAACAAACAAAACACTTTAATATGGTAAAATCTGTGATGTCACCTCCTCTATAAGTAGCAAAAGTGTTATACAGTTAGAGGCTGATTGATTTTGATGCCACACTACCCAGTTGTGACACACCTCTTCCTAGTATGACCACTATTAAAAAGCCAAGACCAAATACCTAGCTGCCCCCAGACAGCCATTTATGCTCCTGAACAACCTTCATGACTACCAATGCCAATACAAGTGGGGACTTGCAACTCCGCTTGTGTCTCTCCACACACAAGCTAGTGTTATGCTCAATGTGGCCCATAAGCTGCCTCGAAAGAGGGCCTGAAGTGTCATGAACCCATAACCAAATAAGTATGGCTCCACATCTGCCCTACTTTTTAACTCCCTCACAAAAATGTGCAATTTACTTCTCCAATACTTCCCACATAGCATTAGTGCAGATTCCTAGCTCAAGCTCCAATAATTGTACACCATCACTCTTATACCTGCCTTTGCAACCAAACTTTTGAGGGATACTTCCAAGCTATCAAGTCCTTCAAAAAATATGCAAGATACTATATTTGCCCTATTGTCAATACTTCCTGTTGTGAGGTAATTCCCTCAGTGTGCTCAAATAAGATATGCAAGTTGTTCCCACCAGTGCTGCCTCCTTCAAGAGTACGTCACCCAAAAACAGTTCCAGCAAAAGCCATTTAGTGGTCCTTCCCTTCTGACCGCTGTTGTGTATCCAAATAGCAGTTTATGACCACATATGAGGTATTGCCATGCTTTTTCTCCTGTATCTTTATATTCACGGACCTCCTCCTATGCAGTACCCTCCTTCTACAGCTGAAAACATTGCTTTTCACTCAACAAATCTTCTCCTCATCTGGATTATATTGTATTGTGTTGCATCTATAACAGTCCCTACACCCACAATGGTAATAAAGTTGGTTTTTCGCTATGAATACAAACATATATCTTTAAAAGGTTTATACATTGTAGATTATAAATTGCTTTACCAGGCACCTGAAGTCCTTGTATTCCAAAATCTAAAACCTACCTTAAGGGTATGTTCACACGACAAGTAAAATTTACTCCGATTCTCCTGTTGAGTCCCACTCATTTGTATAAGGTTTTCTATGCAAATCTGATATAGAAATGTTTTGGATGCATTGTTCACCTGGAATCCAATGGAAGAACAATATAAGGTGGATACGTAGTTAAATCAGTCTAGGAGAGTAAAGACATACAGGTAAAGTGTAGAGCTCATTGCCAGTGAGAGAATCTAAATCCGTAAGAAACCAGGGGAGAGAGGGTATAGAGATTAGGTGCTAGGAGTATCTAGAGGAAGTAAAGATCCAAAATAAAAGACTAGAGGATGTCGGTTTTCTGGAGCGTCTTCATAAGTGGCCCCGACCGCTCGCCGGACGTACTCTCCAGCACCCAGTTCTTCACCAACACATTACAGGTAAGTACAGCTACTATGCAACTACTCTGAGTTCTTCCTGGTGTCTCTAGAACCCCTGATATACACCCTTTGTCCGCTACTTCTCTGCCACAGCACTGGGGTCTTTATTTATTCTATTAGCTTCCTCTAGTATCTTCCTCTAGTCTTTTAGTTTGGATCTGAGTTCTTTACTTCCCCTAGATACTCCTAGCACCTTACCCCTATACACTCTCTCCCCTGGTTTCTTATGTATTTAGATTCTCTCACTGGCATGCAGCTCTACACTTTACCTATATACCTATACCATCCGAGACCAATTTAACTACGTATTCACCTTATATATTCCCCTTATAGACCCTCATTCTATTATTTCCTACTTCTTCTGGTCTCTTGCTGTTTACACTATATCTTATTCTACCCTCTTATCCATCTCTATTGTCCTATCCATACACTACTCCTTGGTCCATTACACATACGCTGCTCCCCTTGCTCCCCTTCTAGTTCCATCACTAACCATTATCTTTGTCTTTATCTCTCCTATTTTTAGCAGCCATATGATCCTGTCTATTTACTCTCCCCCATTTGTATATCAACTCTTTGTACCAATATTATTATGCATGCTTTTTTGCCACTCATACTGATACTCATACATTCCCCACCATAGGTCCCTGATGAAAGCCCAGTGAAGCTGAAACGTTGGACTGTGGGAATATCTTCTTCTCTAATGTGCATATTACTGAAAGGGAGAACTGACATTCACCTGTATCACATAATTCTGTTTGAATTAAATACATTTTGACCTAAAGGAGTGCTGCAGATTCTCTACACACTGGATCTTAGCCTATTGGCCTTTCCACTGAGCACCCGAATTCCAGTAAGGTGTGTGGCACCACTATTCCTATAAAGGCACAGTATAAGTAATACACTGAGCATGTGTTAAGCATACGGAGTATGTTTGAACCGCATGCTTTGTGTACGTTAGTATGGTAATCTGTATGTTTAACAAGGCTGAAAGGGATAAATCAATGCAGATACGCCAACCGAAGACAGAAGAACATTTTCCGGTGATATCGCATGACCTGTATTGAGATTGGAAAACTACTACTGTTTTGTCAGCATCATTAATTTTCAGTGTGGCTTCTTTTAGGAGGTATAGGTCACTGGACAGTAGATTTTTGGCCCTGGAAATACTATTTACACTTTAAAGGTGTGTTCACATGTGGCTTGTTTGTTTCATGCATCTTAATGAGATGGTTCAACAGCCATCACGGATTTCTCCAAGCATTATTCAGATGAGTGGGACAGTCACAAAACTTTCTGCAGTAAAGCTGCTGCATGTGAATATACCATAACAATTTTTTAAAAATGTCAAAATAAATCGGCATGGACATGAAATGTCCCAGAAACATTTGTCATTCCCTAGTACAAGTTATGACTATATACACTACTTACACAAAGTCTAGCAGGCAAACCATGCTGATGTAAATGGTTATGAATAGTCTGACCTTGACACCTCCTGTGAACCTGTCTGGAGTTGTTCCACAGGGCATTGTTTACAATGTAGCAGTCATCAGTGTGTGATGTAGCCACTAGCCAGGCTCAGACTGGCCCACAGGGAAACAGAGGAAATCCCCAGTGCACCCCCGAGCATGGCAGGTCTGGAGTTTCCTTTAAACTGCATATACATGCTTGGGAGAGGCAGAAAGGCAAATAGAAAGAGGCAAAAAGCAAGAAGCAGAGTGTAAGAGGCATGTACAGTAGTTGTAGGATGTGCCCCCACAATCAACTCCAATGGTTGGCCCCAGAATCAACTCCAATGGTAGGCCTCCAAGAAGGAAATTCCACTGGTGGGCCCTAGGAACTCCATTCAAAAGCACGTCCACTATTTTGCCTTTCTATGACTCTTCCAATCTCCCTGCATCTCTGTTGCAACCTGTTGATGACAATCAGTGACACTCTAAACTCAGTAGCCACTTCCATCTGAGAGCACCCTGCTTGAAGCCTCACAATGACGAGGTACTGTTGATCAATTGTAAGGTGTTGTCTTGGTCTCATGATGTGAACAGCATGATGAGGAGGACTGTTTAAATCCCAATTCAAATTGATCCCCTAAATGTATCAGGTGATTCAGGGACTAAACACCTGTTGTGAATTTTGCCATTACGCTCCATTTTAGAGATCAGCAAGTTGTGCAAAAAGTACTGAAACACTGAACCATTGATATGTTCAAGTTAAGAGATGGTTTTAAAATAAATTTCATCCTGAAATTTCAACCAAAAGTCAAATTTCCCTAGCTTTTTGTGATTAGTGTATGTAAAACTAGGGGCATACTTGCCAACCATCTCTTTAGTGTTCAGGTAAATTTTTAGCCCTGCCCCCAAGGAACACCCGCATCCCACCCAGGGGTTTGTGTAAGCTCTGTCCCTTTCACGGGATTTATTCTTGTAGAGTTGGCAAGTATGACTATGAGTAAATTTACATTAGAATGTTATCTGTCCTTGGATATTACCCCAAATATACACCATGGCTCAGCTGCCATGTATCCGTTAAGAAAAATGGTGTCAACGTAGTCAAATTCTAGCAACATTTGCTCTGTTTTTGGCCATAGAGGATTTCCCAGTCGGATAGAAAATAGTGCTTCACCACACTTTTCTATCCCACAAAGGAATCTTGTTCAGAGCAAATGTTGTCACAGTTTGAATACATTTACCCTACTTTCCTCAATGTATACGTGGCAGTTACGCCATGGAACGCACCCGGATGCCAACTAGTGTTGGACTGAAGTTTCTTGGGCTTACCAGAGGACCTTATTAGAGCCAGCCTCTATCTATACAGGACATGTTGGTTTCATTCATGGTATCTGGCCCACACAGGCAAACGTTATGATAGAAACTTATCCTAAAATGCCTTGCAAGTTAACATTGTTACATTTTTAATCACTTTTAAATTTAGGCATCCTATGACAATAGTAATAAATCTCCCCTTTAACTAGCTGCAAAAAAATCTTTATTTACCTAATTACATAGTATCAACAAAAAATAAACCAGGACCGGTGAGGACTGTCCCATATTGTGCTTTTTACACTGTAATTGTCAGCCAGTGTAACAGAATAATAGCTGTTTTCTTAGATTTTCTGACAGTCCAGCCAGTGGTCAGTGGGGTGTAAGCGTTGCTGGGGAGGTGGGAATGACAATTTTAATCTGGCAGAACGGTGCAAGAAAGAAGTTACATAGTTTGTAAGGCCGAAAGACAGACATCCATCCAGTTCTGCCTATTTTGCGAAAGTGTTGATCCAGAGGAAGGCAAAATCCCCCATTGAGGTAGAAGCCAATTGTCCTCATTTTAGGGAAAAAATTCATTTCCGATTCCAATCTGGTAATAAGAATAAATCCCTGGATCAATGACTCTTCTCCAGAATCCTAGTCACTAGATATGCATCCAGACCCTTTTTCAACTCTGTTATTGAATTCACCATGACAAGTTCCTCTGTCTCACTGCTCTTACAGTAAAGAATCCCTTTCTGTGTTTATGCAGAAACTTTCTTTCCTCAAGACGTAGAGGATGCGCTCTTGTTCTAGATACAGGGTATAAATAAATCTTGGTAGAGATCTCTATATTGACCTTTGATGTATTTAAACATATTTATTATGTCCCCCCGAAGCCGTCTTTTCTCTAAACTAAATAACCCTAATCTTGCTAATCTTTCTGTGTACTGTAGTCCACCCAGTCCTTTTATTATTTTTGTTGCCCGCCTTTGTACCTGTTCAAGCTCTACAATGTCTTTCCTTAGCACCGGTGTCCAAAACTGTACACAATATTCCATGTGTGGTCTAACCAATGACTTGTATAATTGGAGAATAATGTTCTCATCATGTGCATCTATGCCCCTTTTAAAACACCCCATGATTCTATTTGCCTTGGCAGCTGCTGCCTGACATTGGCTGCTACAATTAAGTTTACTGTCCACCAGGATTCCCAAGTCCTTCTCCATGTCACTTTTACCCAGCGTTTTTCCATTTAACATGTAATGGATTTTTCCTCCCCATGTGCATAATCTTGCATTTATCTGTGTTAAATCTCATCTGCCACTTCTCTGCCCAGGCCTCCAACCTATCCAAATTCCTTTGTAATAACACATTATCCTCTATTGTGTTGATTACTTTATAGAGCTTAGTATCATCAAGCTTTTATGTGGCACAGTATCAAATGCTTTAGAAAAATCTAAATATATGTCATCCAATGTCTCACCCGATCAAGTGTAGAACTAACTTCCTCATGGAAGCTGAGGAGATTAGTGTGACAGGGCCGATTCTTCATAAACCCATGCTGGAACGGCGTTATACATTTATTTTCAGTGAGATACTCCAGGATAACATCTTTTAGAAAACCTTCAAACATTTTACCCACAACAGAGGTAGAACTTACCGGCCTATAGTTTCCAGGATCACTCATTGACCCCTTTTTGAATATTGGCACCACATTTGTTATGCGCCAATCCTTTAGGACATACCCCGTTATTATATAGTCCATAAATATTAAGAATAATGACCTATCTATGACATCACTTAACTCCCTTAGGACACGGAGTAAGAGTCTGTTCACATGACAGGCATGAACGCTGATTCTGGGCGCAGATCCTGCATCCAAAATCAGTGTCCAATCCAACTGTAGAGCGATTTACACTATGCCCTATGTAAAATCAGCACTATCGTGTAAAATCTTTGATAATAACAAAGTATAGGAAGCAGAAATCTTTCCTCACTGAAATTCTGCCCTGGTAAGCACTGAAAGACATCATGTAAACCTACCCTAAATATATGCTGTTGACTATAAAATAGGTAATGTCAACCATGTTGTCTGATATGTCCCTTACAGGGACACTTAAATCAGAAAGGAGTATTTTTGTTAAAACAAATATTTCTGTAAAAAATTTAGTTTTAGAATTTTTGCCCACATATATTTTGTTTAATTTCGATAGTCCTATGCAATTAGAAATTACATATCAAATATTGCCCTTCTCTATCTGTAAGATAAAACTTCTGTATGGCAGGGCAGACTAACCTTGCTCTAATTCAGCTGCTTCTTATCGCTGTATAGTCTCATTGCAAATACCAGGCAATGACCTAATAATTGTTCTATGGTTCACTATACGGGGATAGATAAGATTAGGGCAATGACCAGCAATACATGAAAGAAATTTAGAGCATTCTTTGACTGCACTAGGGAGGGAGTTTCTTCACACTTATCAGGTTTTTGCTGATAATACTTCACTTCTCCATAGGGCATAGCTAACCTGAAAGAAGGACCACCAAGCAATCCTCTCACTAGTGTGCCATCAGAGCTCACAGAAGGGAACTCAAAGAAAATAATTTGAAAAAAAATGTGAAAAAAATTATAGAAAGAATAAACATTGTGAGCGTAATATCTATAGTTTTATACTGATAATGATTTGTATATACTCTTTGTGTGCTTTTCATCAAAGTTTGAAGCACTCAGGTTTTGGAATGCCCAATAGACATGCCCCCACCCCCCCCTTTTAAATTGATTGGAAAACAAGGGCCTGGGGTATGATTTTTAAAAGGAAAAATTTTTCTTTTTTTTCCGTGATTTAAGGGGGGCCATAGGGAAACTAAACTTTAAACCGCGTTTAAAAAGGTTAGTTTTGTTTTTAAATTGTTTGGGCAAAAATGTAATTTGAAAGGAGAAAGGTTGGTCTAAAAAACCCAGGGAATTGCGTAGGGGGGGGGCAGACATTTTTTTTTTTTAGCATAGCAATGTAATAGGGTTTGTGCACCAATGCTTGTTTAAATTTAAAAATCCGTTTTAAAATTTGAAACCCATAAAACATCTAAAAAGCTTTTTTAAGCAAAAACAAAATGGCGCTTCCAAGTGGGGCTCAAAAATTGTTTTTGGCACCCGGGACAAATTACGAGATAAAAACAATATTTAAAAAGCAAAAATAAAAAAGACGCTTTCAAATCAAAAGGTAAGAAAAAATTTTTAATTTGCTTACTTTTATATTCTGCTCTTAAGTTTTGGTTTTCTCTGCCCGGTTGTTTTTTCCCAGATCCCCCTTAGACATTGACCTAAAAAACCTTAAAATAAAATCCCAAAATGAAAGGATTTTATGTGGTTCTTTTTAAAATTTATACGGGAAATTTTTAAAAAATTGTGTGTTTATGTGCTTTTTGGATAGTGCATGAATACATGGATTGGATTTTGGAACAATTAAATTTTAACTTTAAAAACAAAATCGGAGGGTGTTAAAAGGGGGAGTGTATCATTTTTGATTGATGACACTTTATGAGGCTCTTGCGGGAAGGGGGCCCCCCCCAAAGGGTGAAAGAAATTAAACAATTTTAATTTTGAAAATTGTATGTTTATAGAATTTGTGCTTTGTTGGGGGTTTTATTTTTTTTGGGGAAAAAGGTCAAAAGGCTCATGGCTGCGTGCCCTTTAAACTGGTTTTTAGAACAAAGGAATTTTGAGGGAGGGGAGTGAATCCCTCCAAAAATGTTTTCAGTGAGGGGCCCCGGGCCCCTTAGAAAAGCAAATATTTTGGTTTGGTTTTTGGCGAAAATATTTTAAAGTTTAGAAAAAATTATTTAAAGTCCGTTGGTTAGTGACGTGAATGAATTTTTAGTTTTTTTTAAATTCAAACCCAATCGGGGGTTACGATAAAACTGGGTTTGTTTTAATATTTAGGGGACGTAAAATAAATTTTTTTAAAAATTTTTAATCTAACCACCCGGGTAAATACTAAATATTTTTTTTTAAATAGTTGGAAAACGAATGAGTGATTTTTTTTTTTAATCTAGTATCTCAGAGGTACGATACAAACCCCTAATTTTGTATTTGTTTAGGAATTTGAAATGTTTGGGTTTTTGATTTGAATCAAACCACATCGAGGTTTTTATGCTAAACTAATTCAGCGTGCGACGTGTAAAATTTTGGAACGAGTAATTTGGGTAACCTTTGGGCGTGAAAAAAAAAACTCTAAACGGGCAATAAAAATTGAAAGAGAAAGAGCAGGAATTTTAAAAAACGGGTTGGAAAATTTGAAATGGTGAAATTTTGGAACTTTTTGAAAGTAAAAAATGAAGGAAAGTCTATTTAAATGTGGGTTTTATTTTGTCCCCCTGTATAAAATTTTGGGTTTAAGGGGAAGGTATAAATGCCATGTGGATGGGGAATGCGGGTAAAAAAGGTTATTTCCCCCATTTCTGTGTTTTTTTGGGATCTATAGCAGCCTCTTTTTTTCAGAAGGGGGGGGGGGAAGGGCCCGCTGGGAAGGGTTTGAACACCATTGGGGTTTTTTTTTTCATTGTTACTGCACTTACCCGGTGTAGAAACATTGATAAAATTTTTAGTTTGTTTGTGTGTAATTGATAGTTTTGCTTTACGGGGAAAAGCCTGCAGATGATTTTTGGGGGTTTATAAAAAAGATTTACCCTATATTCTTATGCTTTTGTTTTTTAAAATAAATTTATAATTTTATTTTGGGGTGTTTTAATTTTTGAAAAGGAAATATCCTTTTAAATTTTTTGGGTTTGAAGGGGAAGTAAAAAAAAGGGTTCCCGTGGAAAATTAAAAAGCTCATTTAATATAACAAAAAAAAATTTGGGGGTTTGTGCACAAAGTTGTACATTTTGAAATATTTCTATTTTTTTAAACTTTTTCATTACCGGGAAAGGGTTTACTTACTGTTTTTTTCCCCAAAATGTTTTTTTTGGGTGGAGAGGAGCAAAATTTAAAAATATTAACCTTGTGTTCTTTTGGGGAAAAGAAGAGATTTTTTTTTAAACAAATTTTTATTGTTTGGGAAGTAAAAAAATTCAAAAGTCTAGGGATTTTTTTTTAATTTTGTTCATTGCCATTTGTTTTTCCCTTTTTGTGGCTTTTGATATTTTTTTTTTGTTTTATTTTTTTTTTTTCATTTTTTTTAAAGCCCTGAAGTTTTTTGTTTTTGTATGTGTGGAAAGGTATAAAGGGACCTTTGTTTCTTTGTTTTTTTTTTTAATTGTTGGGTTTTTTTCTTTTTGTTGGCTAACTCTTTGTTTGTCTGTCTTGTTATATGAAAAGCCATTTAGTCCCCCATGTTTTTTACAGCTGGTGAGCTTTTACAAAATGTTGGTTTAAAAAGAGGATGTTATGGTGCCAGACTCAGGGGGCGGGCCAGGGGAAAGAGCCAATGGTTTTAGAAACTTCCCGAAAAAGGGGTCCAGTTTGTTTAATTTTCAGTTTTTTTTTTTTTTGGGGGCTGATAGAAAAACTGTAGGAAAAAGGGTTTAGTTAGTCTTTCTCTTTTTTTTATGTATTTTTTTTTGTGGATGTATTAAAAGATCCTTTTTTAAAACCCGAGATTTCTTACTATTTTTTCAAATTAACCCAAAAAGATGTAGCAGTTTTTGTCCTAGGGTGTAACCCCGGGGGGGGGTTTTTAAACCCGACTTACGGACAGTATCTCTGTTTTGGGTTTGTTTTTTTTTTTTTTAGCTGATTGAGGGGTAGTCCAATGAACAAAATTTCATTTTGTAACAAATTTTTTCCTTTTAGGACCGCTTGTCATTTTGGGGCCCGGGGACCCGAACCCGAGACCGAATACGATCTTTAAAAGGGCCTGCTTTGGGAGTCAAAAGCAACTCAAAATTTCCTGAGTTTGATATAATATTGTAATATAAAATTTTTAAATTTAAAAAAATTTTTTTGCTTTACAGCTTTGGTTATGAGTAATTTTTGGTACCTGGCCCTTTTAAAACGATAGAAGAAGGGACTTTAAAAAATTTCCAAACTCTGAAGTTGTTTAAATTTCCCCCTTTCACCTGCCCTTGGGGACAAAACCCGACTTTTGAAAAAGCTGTTTTCATTGTACTTTCATTTGGGTGCTAGTTAGGGCACGGCAGTCTTTACACAGTCACATGGTTTCACAGAGGGGGAAACCCGTAGTTAAAATCAGGGTAGATTTAGATCCAGTGGCAAGGGGAAAAAATTTTTGTTAGTTGTCACGTAGGACGAAATTTTTACAAAAAAGAGGTTGTACTGGATTTTCCCCGTACAATTTCATACCCGTTGATGTTTCATGAAAAAAATCCAAAGGTGCGCTATGACATATCCTATGGGGTTTTAGTACGCCTGAAAAAGGGGTGTTTCTGGGTGTTCCCCAAATGTTTTCACTGACTTAGTGTAGAACCTTTAAACCCACCACTCTGTTTACCCCCAGGAAATTAGAAAACCAAAAGGGGGAAGAAGTAATGGTTTAAAAAATGAAAGGGAAAAATATGCTTTTATGGGTTTTAAAAACAAAAAGAAACAATAGGATTTCCCCTTTTTGAAAGGGGTTCCCCTTCACTAATTCTAACCTTTGGTTTTTAACCCGGGACTGGGGTTTCAGCAGGTAAACACCCTTGGAAAAAACGGGGGGGTCACCCCAACAAGGGGGAATAAAAGAACCACTTCCCCTCATTTGCCAGGTGGGGAGTTGAGGGGAAAATCAGAGGCATTTAACGCGGGAGGGTAAGGGAAAAAAACATATACACAGACCATGTCATACTTTGGGAATAGCCCATATTATGGTTCTTTGGGGAAACCCGGGGATTTTAAATCAAAAAAAAAACCATCAAGAATGGCAGAAAGTGTCAGGACCTAAGATGAAAGCCCTTTTGTTGGGCCCACAGACTTTGGGAAAAAATTTAAGGTTTAGGGCACATTTCAAAATCGGGCGCCCCCAAGAAAAGGGGGAAAAAAAGGGAAAAGACAAAAGCGGCAAAAACTGGTGCGACAAAGGCCCAGGGTTAAGGATCTTGGGGATGTACAGGTGTGTCCCCCAAAAAACCCCTTTTCCCCCGATGTCCCCTTTTTAACCCCCTTAATCCAAAAACTCAGAAGGGCGAAAAGGGGGAGTTTGGGGGAAAAAAGGGGGCCAGTTTTAAAAAAGGGTTTGGGCCCGTGGAGTTTTAGACAAAAGCCCCTGCCTCCCCTGGGTCCTTTTCCCCCAAAAAAAAGGCCTTTAAAAAGCCTATGGGCTGACCCACCCGTCCAAGGGCCGCTATGTAAAAATGTTTGCTATTTAAAAAAGTTTTTGGGGTTTCCTTGGCTTCCCGTAAGGCCCCCAGCCCAATTTCTTTAAAATCTGTTTTTGGGCATGTAAAAAAAACAGAAAAAGGGGAACATTTGGAAAGGTTCCCCCCGAAACACATCCTCGACCGTTTTGCCCTTCCAAGGGGGGGCAAATTTTCCTTGTTTTGGGGTTATCCTTTTCCGGTTGGGCCCGAAGCCTTTCCCCAAAACAGAAACAGCAAAAAAAAGCCCAAAAAGTCCAAATTTGGGGTTTTATTTTGGGGTACCAGAAACAAAAGAGTGATAGAGGAAAAACACTTCCAAAGAAAGGGCCCTGAAAGGAAAAAGACGGTTTTCCTTAGGGAAGGGAAAAGGCCTTTCACCTTCTTAAACCCTCTTCAATGGAAAGGAAAAAAGAACAAGGGTTTAAAAGAAAAAACAAGGAAAACCAAAGGTTTAGAGTGTTTTTCCATTAGCTTTGTTTCCGTTGTTTTTTCACCTTGAGGAAAATGGGAAAAGGTTCCCCAAAGAAAATCTTGGTTGGGGATTCCCCCCCAAAAGGGGAGGGGCCCTATTTTCCCCCCGGTTTTTAAATAATTTTCAGAAAACATATGACAGGATATGTACAAAACCCGGCAGAAACACCTTGGGGCAGTACATAAAACAAGTTTTTTTATCTATTTCAGAAAAGAGCATTGGGCCTGAGTAAACCACAACCCTTTAACTTGGGTTTTTTGTGGTTCCCCTTTAAAGACACGTGAGAAAAGACCTTGGGGGCCTATCATTAAAAGCGGTCCCCTTTTAAATTTTTGCTTTAAAATGGACTTTTATGAAACTTAAGGGGAAAAAAAACTGGGGCAAAACCAAACCACAAAGAGAAAAATCACTCCTTTCCCCTGGGCCCGAAAGATGAAAAAAAGCTGAAAAAAAATTTCCTGAAACGTTTAAAAAAAATCATATGATTTTTTGTTGAATAAGTTTCAATCCGCAAAGGGGTAAGACAGGGCCCTTTTCTTGTAATTTTTGTCAACCTGGAGGAACTGGTTTTAAATTGTCTTTGCTAC
This sequence comes from Phyllomedusa bahiana, assembly GCA_025379985.1. Lineage (NCBI taxonomy): Eukaryota > Metazoa > Chordata > Amphibia > Anura > Hylidae > Phyllomedusa > Phyllomedusa bahiana. The sequence goes on along the minus strand of JAODAL010003421.1, from coordinate 138,703 downwards.
CCCCTAAAAACTACAGCCCTAATTTCAAATCTTGGGTAATGATTAACATTAATTTGGGGTTTCCCCTTACCCCTAACAAGATGGGCAAAAATTCAATGTTTTTTTTGTTAAACCCCGGGAACACTTTTCAAATGAGGGGCCCGAGAGTGAATTTTGTTAATATAAAGGGGGGTTGGGAATATAAGATTTCCCCGGACCCCTTTTTGTAAAGTTATGAAAAATTTTGATCCCGAGTTGAAAGTGGGCCCAAAATTTTTAAAAAACCTCCATTTGGAAATGTAGGGATTTATGTTTGTATAGGATACTTGTTTTGTTTTAAAAGAAAAATCATTGATTTAAAATTTGGGAAAAGAGTTAAAAATTTTCCCTTTTTAATTTGATGTGACAATTTTTTTTCTTTCATTTGGAAATGGGACTTTTGTAATCAGGGCCCCCAAGGAAAATTTGGGGAAAAATTCGAATGTAGGTTTTTTGGGGTACATTTGAGATCTGGGGGGTAAATAAAAGGAGATGTGTTTTGAAAAATAGAATTTTCTTTTTTTTTATAAAGAAAGGGAATCTGTTCAAAGGGTTTACAAATCTGAAAGATCTCTAGAAAAAACATGTGAAATTTTTTTCATATAAGTGGGTTATTTTTGGGGTAAAAAGGAAAAATGCCAAAAAAAGTAGGTGTCACCCTTTACCTTCTCAGTCCCCCCTAAGTTTGTAATATAAAAAAGTTTTCCCAAGCATATACTGTATAAAAGGGCGCAGATTGCAAAACCAAGGAAAACGGGGAAAAAAATTTAATTTAAATTTTCTTGGGGGTTTGTTACTTGAAAATTTTTATTATGATAAAAAGGTAATTTTGAAAAAAAGGGCAAATTTAAAAATTTTGTTTTTTTAAAAAACGGGTATGAAAGGTTTTAGAAAACAAAACCCAAATGAAGAAAGGGCCCCATGATGGGGTGATGTTTTTGTTTATTTTTAAATCTAGCAAAATTTGGGTTTTGGGCCCAAGGGGGGATGTTGATTGGGAAAATTTCAATGGTTATACAAGGTGGACTGCTCATAATAATGTGTGTGAAATTAAAAGTTTAGTCCACCCCCGAGGGGGGATGTTAGGAAAATAAAGAAAGAAGATGAAATTTTTAAACTTGGTTTTTACCCTTTTAAGAATAAAAATATCTTCTCTTCAGGCATAAGCAAACCTCCAAAATGTTGATGGCTTAATTGTTTTTGGCGTTTTTTTTTCTTTAGGAATCCCGCATAATGTAGGTTGGGGAATAAAAAAGCAAGTTTAAAAAGGAAGTCTGGCAATGCAGGTTAGCTGCATGAGAATGTACTCAGAAAAACCTAAAGACAGATCGGATCACACATATCGGCTCAAAGGGGGAGAATTGTGAGCGTAATATCTATAGTTTTATACTGATAATGATTTGTATATACTCTTTGTGTGCTTTTCATCAAAGTTTGAAGCACTCAGGTCTTGGAATGTCAATAGACATGCCCCCACCCCCTCCTCCAATGATTGGAAACACATGGCCTGGAGGTATGACATTTAAAGGAATAAAGTTTCTTTGTTTCAGTGAGTAAGGAGGTGGCCATATGGAAACTAAACTTTAAACCAGCGTATAAGAGGCTAGCTATGTTTTGAATTGATTGGCTAAATGTATTCTTGCAGGAGAAGGAGGTCTATAAAACCATGAATTGCAGTAGGAGGGGGCAGACATTTCCTTTTAGCATATGCAATGTAATATGCTGTGTGTGTCTCCAATGCTTGCATTGAATAAATCCTGTTTTAATTTGAAAACCCGATCAACATCTGAAAAGCTTTATTAAGCTACAACAACATCCAATTGATAAACAATTATATATATATATACATATATATATATATATATATATATATATAATATATATTATATATATTATATATATAAATATATATATATATATATATATACTGTTATATTATATATATTATATATATAAGTGGGGAAAAAATATTTAGTCAGCCACCAATTGTACAAGTTCTCCCCCTAAAAAAATGAGAGAGGCCTGTAATTGACATCATAGGTAAACCTCAATTATGAGAGACAAAATGGGACAACAGATCAAGAAAATCACGTTTTCTGATTTGGAAAGAATTTATTTGCAAATTATGTTGGAAAATAAATATTGTGTCACCTACAAACAAGCAAGATATTTGGCTCTCACAGACCTGTAACTTCTTGTTTAAGAGGCTCCTCTGTCTTCCACTCATTACCAGTAGCACCTGTTTGATCTTATCAGTATAAAAGACACCTGTCCATAACCTCAAACAGTCACACTCCAAACTCCACTATGGTGAAGACCAAAGTGCTGTCGAAGGACACCAGAAACAAGATTGTAGCCCTGCACCAGGCTGGAAAGACTGAATCTGCGATAGGCAAGCAGCTTGGTGTGAAGAAATCAACTGTGGGAGCAATAATTTGAAAACGGAAGACATACAAAACCACTGGTAATCTCCCTCGATATGGGGCTCCACGCAAGATCTCACCCCATGGGGTCAAAATGATCACAAGAACAGTGAGCAAGAATCCCAGAACCACACGAGGAGGACCTAGTGTATGACCTGCAGAGAGCTGAGACCAACGTAACAAAGGCTACCATCAGTAACACACTACGCCGCCAGGGACTCAGATCCTGCAGTGTCAGACGTGTCCCCTTGCTTAAAGGGGTGTTATCGTTTCATTAAATGGTCTTCAGAATATGGGGACAGTGAAAACAAGCAACTTTGCAATTGGATGTCATTAGCAAAGCTGCCTTGTTCTCAAAGTGTCCCTTATCTTGTGTTTTTATTTACACTGATATCCAGTGTGGATCTAATCCCTCCTGATCCCTCCTCCTTGCAATTCACTAGCTGAGAGCTCATTTACATTCTGTACAGCCCCTGGGTCGATTCACGGGCTGTGTGTCTGACTCAGAGTTAGGGCCATAGCTTTTTTCCGTTTCCACACATAGCAGAAACAGACTGCAGCAGATTGTACAATGAGAAAACATGACAGTTTTGACCCTGTGCCTAACTCTCCTGCATACACGCAGATCTGTGCCGTTCTTAGAAAGCTGTAATACATCTCCAGCTGTGAGAGATCAGTGCTCAGATTAGATTGAATGCAGCCTGTGGTATGTATACAGCTCTTATAAAATAAGACTGAAAGGGAGAGACACAGTGATATTGTGGACTCAGAGGGAGGGGGGGGGAGGTCTCAGCCAGCAGTGAAGGGGGGATGATGTCATCCAGCTGGGAGGGAAGAAACGCCCCTGCATTCACAGAGCTGGGAAGCTAAGAGAAGTGTGAATCAGCCGAAGTAAGGAAGCGATACATCCCCTTTAATCCAGTACTTGTCCGAACCCGTCTGAAGTTTTCTAGAGAGCATTTGGATTTTCCAGAAGAGTATTGAAAGAATGTAATATGGCCAGATGAAACCAAAGTAGAACTGTTTGGTAAAAACACAACTCGTCATGTTTGGAGGAGAGAGAATGCCGAGTTGCATCCAAAGAACACAAGAACTACTGAGAAGAATGGGGGTGGCAACATCATGTTTTGGGACTGATCCATGTACATGAAGGAATGAATGGAGCCATGTATCATGAGATTTTGAGTGTAAACCTCCTTCCATCAGCAAGAGCATTGAAGATGAAACGTGGCTGGGTCTTTCAGCATGACAATGATCCCAAGCACACCGCCAGGGCAATGAAGGAGTGGCTTCGTAAGAAGCATTTCAAGGTCCTGGAGTGGCCTAGCCAGTCTCCAGATCTTAACCACATAGAAAACCTTTGGAGGGAGTTGAAACTTCGTGTTGCCCAGCGACAGCCCCAAAATATCGCTGTTCTAGAGGAGATCTGCATGGAGGAATGGGCCAACATACCAGCAACAGTGTGTGCCAACTTTGTGAAGGCTTACAGAAAGTGTTTGACCTCTGTCATTGCCAACAAAGGATATATAACAAAGTATTGAGATGAATTTTTGTTATTGATCAAATACTTATTTTCCACCATAGTTTGCAAATAAATTATTTCCAAATCAGACAATGGGATTTTCAGGATTTGTTTTCTCATCTTGTCTCTCACAGTCGAGGTCTACCTATGATGTCAATTACAGGTCTCTCTCATCTTTTTAAATGGGAGAACTTGCACAACTGGTGGCTGACTTAATACCTTTTTCCCCACTGTACACACACACACACACATATATATATATAGTAAGCATTCACTCATGTTCGTCCGCCATCTTGGCCCGGCCTGGGGGACACTCTCGCTCTGGGATCGTCGCTTTGGTAAACGGAACAGCAGGTCGACACAGGTTTCTCATTAAATCTGGCCTCCGCCAGCTTTTTTCTCCAACACAGCAAAACATATACAGCAAACAAAATAAATCCTAGGCCGTCCAGCCACTAACTAAACGTACAGAGAGTCCCTCTCTAACAGTGGTCTGGGTCTACTAACCGGCCCCACAAACATGTACTCACACTGTACAACATATCCCTTGGGTTTGGCTTCTCTCAAGCCTAGGGGGAAAGCACCCAGGATACTCTCCTAGGAAAGGCCTGCACACGTCCTCCACTGACTGTGAGCCACACTCCCCCCTTGGTATACTGAAGACCAGACTATTTAACAGGCCTCTGAGTTGGACAAGCAGCTGAGCAACTCTCTTAATTACCACCTGAGTAATTAACTCCTGGCCTTCCTCACTGACAGGCAGCAACTTGGTAACCCATACCTTGGAACTCAGCTTCTGCAGAACATCTAGTGGCGGAGAAATGCGAACTTCTAAGGTCGCATCGCCACAATATATATATATATATATATATATATATATATATATATATATATAGATATATATATATATATACATATATACACATATAGTGGGGAAAAAAGTATTTAATCAGCCACCAGTTGTGCAAGTAAATCAGTACCTCCTGTTCAAGTATAGTGTGAGGATGTGCGGTCCATGCCTCTCTTCCATGTTTGTATATATACGTTCTTTTCTTTGCACTCATGGATCAGCACTCCTCCCCATTTGGTCCAGATGTTTTTAATTAGCAGTAGTCTGTATAAGGGTTAATGCCCTGTTTCTTGCAGTCTGTATGCAGGGAGCCCTGGGAAGGTGAGCAGTGTTTACCTTTCCTTTGGTGGTGGTGGTGCTGTGTGATGGCCATTGCTACTGTGATGCTGTGCTGAGGGGGTGGTGCAGTCCAGAGCCGGGGGGCTAGGTCTGGCAGCAGTGGGGCTGTTGGACCACTGGGCTATGTCCCTCATCTGTGTGGTTTTTGCTGCGGTGGTGGCCGCCATGCAGTATTACCCCCATTTAGCGTAGGGACCCACTTAATAGAGGCCGCCGCGATGTGGCAAGTGGGCCTATACGTTTTGATCAAAAAGTATATTAAGAATCTCCTGTTCATTTTTTTTATATAGTTTTGCTAAAAGAATTAGATAAACGTATAGTGTGAGGATGTGGGGTCCATGCCTCTCTTCCATGTTTGTGTTTTGTAACTAGCATCACAGGTGTCTTCCAAAATGTTATCAGTCAGTCTGCGTAGTTGAAGGGTGAAAAGTAGTCACTGTGCTGTTTGGTATCATGGTGTGTACAACACTAAACATGGAACAAAGGAAGCAAAGGAGACAGTTGTTTTAGGAGATTATAAATAAAATAATAGACAAACATGTTAAAGGTAAAGGTTATAAAATTATCTCCAAACGGCTTGATGTTCCTTTACTACAGTTGCACATATTATTCAGAAGTTTTAGATCTATGGTACAGTAACCAACCTCCCTGGGAGTGGCTGCAAGAGGAAAATTGATGACTATTTGAAGAGATAGATACCACAGTATGAGTGATAACCAAAGAGCCTAGAACAACTTCCACAGAGATCAGAGGCAAACTCCAAGGTCAAGGTACATGAATGTCAGATTGCACCATCTAGCATTGTGGACTTAGAGGAAGACAATCAAGGAGGCAAATTAAAAACTGTTGAAAGTAAATGATAAAAAAAGAGCCTGGAATTTGTCAAAATGCATATTGACAAGTCAAAACTTGACCTATTTGGCAAGCCATGTCAGCTCTGTGTTCACAGACACAAAAATGAAGTATACAAAGAAAATAACATTGTAAAATATGGAGGAGGCTCGGTTATGTTTTGTGGCTGCTTTGCTGTATCTGGCACAGGGTATCTTGAATCTGTGCAGGGTACAATGAAATCTCAAGACTATCAAGGCATTCCCGAGCAAAAATGTGCTGCCCATTGTCAAAAATCTTGGTCTGAGTCATAGGTCAAAACACACAGCTAAAAACATCCAATAATGGCTAAAGGCAAACCATTAGACTATTCTGAAGTAGCCTTCTATGATCCCTGATCTAAATCCTATTGAACGTTTGTGGAAGGAGCTGAAACCTACAGTCTGGAGCAGGCGTTTTCAAACCTGAGACAGCTGGAGCAGCTTGTGAGGTGAGGGCCAAAATCCCTGTGGACAATTAGGGCATGTCCCCACGGCATGGGTTTTCGGCCGGTTTTTCAGCCGGTTTGTGGTTTTTCAGACCGCCTGAAAAACCGGCCGAAAACGAGCACAATGGTGCTCTATGCAAAACCTGTGCAGCAGTCCCCACTGCACAGGTTTTGCCGTCGGACAGTTTTGTCGCCGTCTCCCCCTCTTTTTTTTGAACCCAGCCAGGAGATCTGGTGACAGATTGCCTTCCGGCTCCCACGAACGCTCCTCTGGCCCGAACCCCTTCCAGTCGATGAGAAAGAACCGCTTCCCCCTCACTGTCTTCTGCGCCAGCACCTCCTTGACCTCAAAGATGTTATCCGATTCGGCCACAGGAGAAGGCGAGACAGATCCACGGAGAAGCGATTCAGACCACAGGCTTGAGGAGCGAGACATGGAAGGCGTTCGGGACACGCAAAGTGGGAGGCAAGCGGAGCTTGTAGGAAACCGGGTTAAGCTGACGCAGTACCACAAAAGGGCCCAAATATTTAGGGCCCAACTTGTAGCTGGGAACCTTAAAATGAATGTATCTGGACGATAGCCAAACCCTATCACCAGGCTTAAATACAGGGGGAGGTCTCCGGTACCTATCGGCCTGAACTTTAGTACGAGTGGAAGCCTGAAGCAGGGCCTGACGAGTGACCTGCCAGAGTGACTTGATGTCTCGTACTTGGGCATCCACGGCAGGAACGTGACACGAAACGGCTAGGGGGAGAGGCGGGCGGGGATGTAACCCAAACACAATAAAAAAGGGGGGCGGCTTTAGCAGACTCCGAGTCTAGGGAATTGTATGAGAATTCCGCCCAGGGAGAAAGGTCAGACCAGTTTTTCCTGCGGGCAGACACAAAATGTCGCAGATAAGTGCCTAAGATTTGGTTGACCCTCTCCACCTGCCCGTTGGTCTGAGGGTGGTACGCAGATGAAAAGTCCATAGCAATATGGGTCCACGGCTTCTCAGGCACAGAGAGAGGCAGAAGTAGACCCGCGGGTCTGAGACGAGGGACCTTGTTACGGGCACAAGAGGCACAGGCAGAGACAAAGTCCCGAATGTCTTGCATGAGAGTGTGCCACCAGTAGTATCTGGAGATGAGTTGTGCAGACTTGTGAATCCCAGGATGGCCTGCAGTTTGAGAAGAATGTCCCCATTTAAGGATTCTGAGCCGCAAAGCAGGACGGACGTAGGTCTTCCCCGGAGGTACCTGTTGAAGATTCACAGGAGCAGCAGCAAGAAGCCTTTCCGGGGGACTAATGTGCTGTAGGGGTGGCTCCAGGCCCACCGTATCAGAGGATCTGGAGAGAGCGTCTGCCCTGACGTTTTTTTCACCCGGTCGGAAGTGTAAGAGGAAATTGAAACGAGCGAAGAAAAGCGACCACCTGGCTTGTCGCGGATTCAAGCGCTGGGCAGATTGCAGATAAAGAAGGTTCTTGTGATCCGTGTATATTTCGATGGGGTTGAGAGCCCCTTCCAGCAGGTGACGCCATTCTTCTAGGCCAATTTTATAGCAAGAAGTTCCCGGTCACCAATGGTGTAGTTGCGCTCGGCTGAGGTGAAGGTCTTGGAGAAGAACCCACAAGTACACAACTTTCCCGAGGAGGTCTTCTGAATAAGAACGGTGCCAGCACCAACTGAGGAGGCGCGACTTCTAGCTAAACGGGTGCTGGTGTCCGGACGTAGAGAGAACAGGAGCGAAGCGAAATGCTGGCGTTTCAGACGGTTTGAACGCCTCTTGAACCTCGGAGGCCATGATTTGGGGTCGTCAACCCTTTTGGTGAGGGCAACCAAGGGTGCCGAACCATAGATGAATAACATGATGAATAAGATTGCCTTAAAATAGTTGGCAAAGCCTACGAATGCGCTGAATGGCCAAAGGTCCCACTGGACGAGGCCCATTGCAGGACCTGCTGAGTAGCTTGGCGGGGTCCATCTGAGCCCTTGATCTGACATACGAGTGTACCCTAAAAAGGGGCAGGAGGTTCGTTTGAACAGAACACTTTTTCCATCTGGTGTCATCAAGATGGTAGACTCCTGAGTCGCCTAGCACCTGTGCGTACTGTGGGTGATGGTGGGACTCCACCATGTCTGGAGAATAGAGTAGAAATATCGTCCAGAATAAAACTAAAACACAAACGAAAAGAAGGTCCGCGGAATGATCTCATTCATTCCACCAAAGTTTTTGGGAACTGCCGGGAGCGTTACCGAGACCAAATGCATGACATGATACTCGAAAATGCATCACGGTGTTAAAGGGGAAATGGCTGTTTTTCCCCCGCCACTCGGTCAACCCTTTCGAATGCGAATCAGATTGTAGGCTCCCGTATATCCAATTTCGAAAAGATTTTTGCGCAACATAGGCGACTCAAAAGAAAAGGCACGGAGATCAAAGGCAGGGTGTACCGATTACCTTGACATTTATTTTGTTAGGCCACAGTAAATCGATTCAGGGCCGAGGGTCCCATCTTTCTTTTCTCGACTAAGAAGAATCCGGCTCCCGCAGTGATGAAGAACTGTTGCGTATGAAGCCTTTTTTTGCGTAGGTTCTCTTGGATATAAGTCGGCCATTGCCTTTGGTCTCCTCCGCGGGACGAAAGAGCGGGTAAACTCTGCCCTCGAGAGGGAGTAGTACCGGGCGTGCAGATCAATAGGGCAATCGAAGGCCGATGCGGAGCAGAGGATTCGGCCTTGGTTTTTTTCAGAGAAAAACCATCAGCATAGTCCTTGAAAGGACAGGCAGACCTGGCAGAGGCTTTCGTAAGTTTGTAACGCAATCCAGAAGGACCCCGGGCGGACTGCCCGAAGGCATCGTAGTACCGGCTTGGCCCCAACGAAGATCCCCCCTCGCCTGTGTTTCCAATTCAGGGTCGGAGCATGCTCTTTCGCCACCAGGGGAGAACCCCTGGAGGAATCTCATAAGAGGATCGAGGCAGTACGAAAAACTTCATAGATTCCTGATGAAACGCCCCAATCTGCAAGGATGAGGGGCGCAGTGGCAGAAACCAGAATGGCCATCCTGAGCATTCGGCCACTGACGGAGGACAACGAACACAGGGTTCCTGCATGGAGGGTCACTGGAAGCCGGTACTGAGCGACCCAGTGGCATGGCTAATGAAGTTACCGCGGACCCCGAGTCCAGAAGGCGGTGGTCTGGAAAGGTTGCTGGTTCGGGCGAGGTTCCGCAAAGAACCGAAATTGTCCAGACGGGGAAGGAGGCCGCACTGACACCTAGGGTTGCCTTCTCCTACGCGCCCTAGGTGCACTTTCTTGGGGTCTCCCATCATAGCGAGCGGGGAGCGCAGATGCAGATAAGGTCCTCGGTGCCATAGCATGAGGAGCTGAGGCTGGCAGGAGCAACAGGAGCTGAGAGGCTGCCAGCGGTCGCAGGTGGAGGCAGGCGGGCCGCAAGGTTCTGGCATCATGGCCCTGCAGAGCTGGGTCGATGCGCTGACTCTGCTGGCGATGGCCGTCGTAACGTCCCGAGTTCGGGCAGAGGTACCCTTGGCGGAATCCATGGCCAGATTGTACTGTTGGAACGGTACGGTGGATCCGCATGGACCACCGCAAGCGTTGGGTAAGTTAAGCCACGCCAGGAAAACCGGAATCTAAGTAGGCCCCCGTATTTCACCAGGAGCCCGCCGCAAGCGGGATGGACCTATGTCTTGGGGGGGCGGCGTGAGGCTACCCAGGTCGTTACCCCTGACGTGACTTTTGCTTGCGGTGGCGGCCGGGGTACAGCGGTGGTTTACAAAACGTAAATCCAAAGGCGTATCGGGGACAGGCAGAAGGTCAGGGCATGCGGTCAAACCAGGCAAGGTCAGAAACCGTAGCGGAACGGACTGGTACACGGGATAAGCAATAACGGACCCTCAAGGATCACTCCAAACTCAACTCTAAGCACACCGAACATCTTGCAACAGGTTGCCGGGGGCGGAAAACAATATATAGGACAGCCAGGCCCTGCAATAAAGTCCAATAACCGGGACACTGGCCCCTTTAAATTTAAACCAGCGATCGCGCGCCCATAAGCGCTAGGGGGCGCGCATGCGCACGACGTGCCGGGTGACGGACAGAAGCGCCGTTCTACCGGAGCGGGCCAGTACCGAGCCGGCGAGGGGGCCCGAGGGGGGCCCCGGGTACCGGATGCCCGCCCGCCCCCCTGGCGGGCGGGAAAAAAAAGGCCGCGGGCCCCAGGGAACGGTTGTTATTTGGTAACTGTAGACGTTATTTTAAAGATCAACACATCATACATAGATGAGCGCTTTTGTAAAAGCAAATATGTCAGCGCTGATTTTCTGATGTGACAGACAATATCTATCTGGAATACACATAAAATTAGTGAAAGGAACATCCGTAAAAATACATGCCACAGTTCATGATGTGGTATGAAAAATGCTGTGTGAAACCAGCCCCACTGAGCAAAATGTAACACAGAGGTTCTGTGCCTCAGGATGTTTTAGGACCCTAGCAATGCCTCTGACAACAGGTCAAGAAAAAAAACAATCTGCAAACTTGTGAAGAGTGACAAGAGTATCATCAGCTCTTGCTGTTATCTGTTTGCCATCAGGAGGGGATTTGTAGCCCTCACAGTTCAGAGTCTAAAAATGCGTCTAAGGGTGGGGAAATGTATGCGTGGCTGAATAGAGCTGGGAAAATGTGGGGAGTGGGGGGGAGGTAAGTTACAGTGGCCCCAGGAAGCTGACTTAGGGGTTTCCATGGGACAGGCAGGGGCCCTGGAGGGATTTTGGCATTGCCTAAACCCAATAGACCATTTTCAGGGGACCATACACCAGGAAGGCATAATGTCAAATTAACAAAAATGATGGCCATTAAAGGGGTTTTCTCATTAGAATAATTAGCTTTTAACATGCAGGTAATGTTAAATAAATTTATACTAGGAGGGGAGAGAGATTTTTGGACCCCCATATCCCCAAACATATGTTTTTTCTAATGCTTCCAGCAAAATTTTTTTACAAAAAAGAAAAGGGGGGGTTTAGTATACTTTTTGACAAAACGTATAGGCCCACTTGCCACGTCCTGGCGATCTTTTAAAATGGGCCCCACGCTAATGTATATAGCATGCATGGCGGCCCCCCGCCACAAAATAACCCACAAGAAAGGGGCCAACCCCGTGGTCCAAGCACCACTGTGAAGGGCCCAGCCCCCCCGGGTTGGGTGCACCCTCCCAAAGCATAGCACCACAGCAGCAAAGGCCGCCCACACAGCACCAACTCCAAAAAATGGAGAGGTTGACACAGCTTACCTCACAAGGGTCCCTCCCGGCTGACTGAAAGGAGCAGAGAATTAACCCCTATACAGACTACTGCTAATTAAAAACACCTGGGTCAAATGGGGAGGAGTGCTCGTCCAAATTAAATAGAAAAGACTATATGATTTATACTAGGAGGGGAGAGAGATTTTTGGACCGCACATCCTCACAACATACGTTGATCTAATGCTTCTCAGCAATATTTTTTTACAAAAATCAACAGGAGGTTCTTAGTATTCTTTTTGATCTAATCGTATAGGCCCACTTGCCACGTCCCGGCGACCTCTTTAAAGTGGGTCCCTACGCTAATGTATATAGCACTGCATGGCGGCCACCGCCACATCAATAACCACACAAGCAAGGAGCACAGCCCAGTGGTCCGCAGCACCACTGCTGACAGGCTTAGCCCCCCGGCTCTGGGTTGCACCACCCCACAAGCATAGCACCACAGCAGCAATGGCCGCCACACAGCACCAACTCCAAAAAATTTTAAATAAAGACTATTATGAAATATATTGCTTTTTTATTTTGCTTTGTTGAGGAGATAAGAGAGATTTATCTTATAGATTTACTCTTCTGAGTGCACACAAGTTTCTGTTGGCTACCGACCATCTTTCTCTCCTCTTTCTTCTGATTAGTTGGAAGCTGCTGTCCATGGTGATGTCACTCCTTGCTCTGTGTAATCTCTAAGAACAGAGCTTTGAATGCTTTCACTCCCTAGAGCACTGTAGTCCTGTGTACTACAGATTTCACATCTCCTGAAGTCATTTCAATGTAACAGGCTCAGATAGGAATAGCAGACCTGCCCACAGCCTGACCAGGAAGTGTGAGCCGGAAGCGAGCTGTGACTCTGTGAAACTGCAAGGTAAGGAAGACCCCTTAAATACAAAAAGTCTACATGACTAGGCATTTCTTGACCATATGTGTAAAGGTTTCTCTAGCTCTACCAGGTATTTAATAAATTATATGTACTCTACAAAATACAACGTTCTATACAACTTCAGCTATCCATACTAGACCTTAAGGCCAAAATGAGATACATCACTAAAGAATGTGAGTTATGTGTCACTTATATTTAAATACATAAATTCAATGCTTACAAAAACTGAAAATTTGGGAGGATTCTTCAATCTGAATATGGCTGTTAAGGGGTGCAATAAATTTTTTTATGTGCTAGTATTAATTTTTTGTGATCTGTCTAAAATTCCTGGGTAGTTTAATATTAGGTAAAATAAATTTTAATAAAAATTAAAAAACCACAGTTAAATTAACATTTAAAAAAATTTAAAAATTATTATATTTTCAGACTCAAAAATCATCATCTATAGTGTATTATTATCATCTTACGTTTCCATTACATAAGTAAAAAAAAACATTTCTTTATTGATCATCGAAAAGTAGTCGTATTATGCAGCTGTCTTTAACTTCTCACTTGTTATAGCACATTGAATTATTAAGTAATAATTTTCGCCTTTCATATGTGCAATAAGTGCTCATTTTCATGTAATTACCCAGAAATCACAGCTGCACCGTATTCTAAGTAACAGTACATTGTAGAAGACTCATTTACTAATATTAACGTTCAAAGTAGTTTTCATGGGATGTGTATTTTGATTCATAGTTATTTGAGCATTATTTATGGATTAATTTATTATATGTTTTTTATATATGGATGTATACCACATGGGTAGTGATACATGATTGGCTGAACGCACATTTTGATTAATTTACACATGATTTATGAATCAAAATACACATCAAACACACATCATAAGGGTCTTATTGATTTACAAGAGAATAAGCACCAATTTGGCGCCCGGCATGACATCTGATGCATTACCCGATTAATAAACAAAGAAAAAACAGAACAAAACGTTGAGCATTTTGATGTTTTTTATGTAATTTTGCAATGGAGAGTATGGAATTAAAAAAAAACACATCAAATTATGCATGACTTCTGCATGTAGTTTTTTTTTTAACCCCTTACCGCCATAGCCCATTTTGACATCTGTGACAGAGCCCCAATTTCGAACATCTGACATGTCACTTTATGTGGGAATGATTTTTTGTACTTTTACCTATCCATGTGTTTTCATGTGTCACAAGTAAGAAATTTTGGTCCATACAATCCTTGTTTATTTGTGAAAAATTTCAAAATGTCGTGAACATTTGGAGAAATTTGTTATTTTCAAAGTTCAAAAATTTCTGTGTGTAATACAGTTATTCCACACAAAATACTTTATAACTAGCATCAACCATATGTCTACTTTGCATTTGCATCATTCTTTAAATGTCTTTTTATTTTTTTACAGCGTTAGGGGGCTTATAATTCAGTAGAAGTAATTTATCACATTTTCAAGACAATTTGCAACATAGATTTTTTTCAGGTACCAGTCCAGTTCTAACATGGCTATGATTGGCCTGTATGTTAGATACTCCCATTAATGACTCAATATAAAAAAAAAAATGGATCCCTTAAAGTATTCAAAAAAGCATTTAGGATTTTTTTTTTTTCTCTCTAGGGTTTTTTGAATTAAACAAAAGTAGGGAAATTCAAAATTTTAAATTTTTTTTTAGAATTTCAGTTTATCCCTTATTAACTTGAAATCGCAATGAAAAAAGGGATATTCAATGCAATACTGATTTAGCTGATTCTGTCATTTTTAGAGATATCCCATGTGTGGCCCTATTGCGCTATTTGACTCAACCACAAGCTTTAGAATAAAAGGAGCACCAACTTGATTTTGGGGTTTCTTTTCCCTTGGATATTTTTGGCAAACCCTTTCAGGTTTTTTCGATACCCTAAAAATGCTAAACTTAATAAAAAATTCTAAAAGACAAAATAATGCCTTAAAGGATAAATTCAGGGGTGTAGTGTGTATATTCATGTGTGTATATTTTTTCCGCATCAGGCTGTGAAAATCTAAAAAAATGTTTCCAGCAATCTGCAGTTTTAGCTGAAAATGTTTCATTTTCATAAGGAATCATAGAAAAAAAGTACCCCAAAAGTTATTCATCAATTTCATCCAAGTTCGGCAATACTCTATATGTGGTTTAAACTGCTGTTTGGGCGTATGGCGGTTACAAGAAAGGGGAGCACTATTTGGTTTTTGGAATGCAGATTTTGGTGGGTGCCATGTTGCATTTGAAAAGCCCCTAGAGTATCAGAACAGGTTAACAGATTCAACACACCTCAGGCAATTCATCGTGGTGTGTTGTGCATTTTGGTCCCACAGGTGTTCCACAGTTTTTTTAGCATTAGGCTGTAAAAATAGTGGGGAAAAATGCAGTTCTGCTATTGTCTTTTGAGCTTAATTTTTACAGCATTCGCCATGCGGTATAAAAGATAGGATTTTACTATGTGGGTCAGTACTATCACAGTGATATCAATTTTATATAGATTTTTATGTTTTATTACTTTTACACAATAGAAATGCATTTGTAAAAAATAGCTTTTTCATGTCGTTATAGAGCCATACATTTTTTATTATGCTATAATTTTTTATCATTTTTTATCAAGGTTTTTGGGAGGTGGGATGAACAAAATACAGCAATCCTAGTAATGTTTTTTATTTCTGTTTTTTTACAGCTGTAAAAAGGACATATTAATTTTACTCAGCAGGCTGATATGATTACAGCGATACCAAATTTATGATATTGATTGCCTTTAAATCCATTTTTTGGGAGGAAGGGTGACAAAATACTGCAATCCTAGTAGTGTTTTTTAACGACCTGCATTCACCGTGCAGGTCGTTACCCACCCGATGATGCCAAACATGTGTGCTTTATTTATTTTTAATCTTTTTCGGGGCAATTGGCATTTGTAAAGTGAAAAGTGCAGCACACACGTTTTTAATTTATTTTTTGTGTTTGTGTTTTACTTATTTTTTTAATATTTTTATTACTTTTTAATTTTTTTTGTATTGTCCCTATAGGGGACATGTATCAGTGATCTTTAGATCACTGTTACAATACATAACAGTTGATAGCTGTACTGCTATGTATTGTTAACTGTCAATCACTATGTACAGCCAGGCAAAGTGACGTCACAAGCAACTAACAAAGGCTTCTGGAGTTGCTAAGAAGAGCATTGGTACCACGCAATCACCCTCTGGGGGGCTAATGCAGATAGAGGGAGCTCTAGATAGACTGCGATAGACTGCGACAGCTAAGGGGTTAACAACCCGCGACTGGAGTGAACTCTGGTTGTGGCTGACAGGGCATAGGGCTTCATACAACTGGTTACATGCAACGATCATGTAAACTCCACTTGTGAGCTCGCTGGATATTCATGACATACCCACATGTCAATTTACGAGAGCCCCTACCTGCCTATGACTTATGGGTATGTCAAATGTCGGTAAGGGTTCAAAGTGTACCATTTCAAGAAAATGCAAAAACATAATAAAGTACTAAAAAATGCATGAAAATCTGTATTAAAAATGTGTACAAAAATACACCAGATGAAAAAAAAATAATCGAAAATGCATGTAAAAATGCACATTTTCCCCTTAAAAAAGTGTATTTTTAAAGCATAAATACAATTTGAATAGGAGCTATATAAGGACCCACTAAATGAATATCCAAAACAATACTTGTATATAAGTCCCCTCCTTTCAGAGAAAAGGACTTTTATTAGTCAAAAATATTAAAAAGTAATTATAAATTGGGACAACAATTCTTTATGATTATGAAGGTCTTCATCACTTGTTTTCAATGGCTTTTATTTCTTCAGTAATTTTTATATCCCCAAAGGTAATACATTTGGTCAGGGGCATTGCTAGGCTGTTTTATTCGGGGCTCGGGCCCCGAATAAAACTCCCTGTGCCCCGAGTCTCCCGGGCTCCAGGCCGCTGCCGTGGGCTTGGAGCACCGACTGGCCCTCAGCTGCATGTGCGTCCGCTGGACGCACATGCAGCTGCGGGCTTCTGCGGAGCAGAGAGCGAGCACTCCTGCTCGCAGACACAGTGTCGGACCGGCTCTGGGTCCGACACTGCGGGGCCGCCGGGTCCTCACAGCGCTGAGGACCCGCCGCGGCCCTGTGCGCCTCAGCCGGCAGCGTCGCGATGATGTGATGTCATCGCGATGCTGCCTCTCCTCGGGCGCACAGCGCGTCATAGGCCGTGCGCCCGAGGAGCTGCCGGAGGAGCGCGGGCTGAAGAGGACAGAGCGCGCTCACCGGGGGAGTTAAGGTGAGTATTAATGTTGTTATTTTTAAAGCGTTTACCTGCCTCAGTGCCCCCATATACTGCCTGTGCCCCTATTAATGCCTGCTGTGGCCCCCATATCCCTGCCTGTGGCCCCCATATACTGCCTGTGCCCTATAATGCCTGCCTGTGGCCCCCATATCCCTGCCTGTGGCCCCATATCACTGCCTGTGGCCCCATATACTGCCTGTTCCCCTAAAAAGCCTGCCAGTGGCCCCCAAAAACCTGCCTGTGGCCCCATATATTTCTGCCTGTGGCCCCCATATCCCTGCCTGTGGCCCCCATATTACTGCCTGTGGCCCCATATACCTGCCTGTGGCCCCATATCCCTGCCTGTGCCCCTATAATGCCTGCCTGTGGCCCCCATATGCTGCCTGTGCCCCCCATATACTGCCTGTGGCCCCCATATCCCTGCCTGTGGCCCCCATATGCTGCCTGTGGCCCCCATATACTGCCTCAGTGCCCCTATATTCTGCCTCAGTGCCCCTATATACCTTCTTGTGGCCCCTATATACTGCCTCAGTGCCCCCATATACTGCCTGTGGCCCCATATACTGCCTCAGTGCCCCCATATACTGCCTGTGCCCCCCTATATACTGCCTGTGGCCCCTATATACCTGCCTGTGGCCCCTATATACCTGCCTGTGGCCCCATATACCTGCCTGTGGCCCCATAAACTGCTTCAGTGCCCCTATATACCTAACTGAGGGGACTGCTATACCTATAATTAAGGAGTTGCTGGAAATGTGAGGATTCTAAGATATTTGTGTCCAAATCCTCAGGGACGAGTATTGGCCGGGAGCAATCAGCATGAAGGTGTGAACCGGATGGAGAAGAGAAGGGAAGGTGAACGACGCTGATCAGAAAAGACGTCTCCTGTGAGTCACTAAATGTAACTGCAGTGTAATCACTTATATGTCTGCAGAGCGTCTACATACAACTAGTAACTACCACTATATGGTAGTGGTATATGTCTTCAGAGCCTGTATACAGCTGATAGTCACATGTGGGGTCTGGCAGGATTATTTGATCCTTATGTGTAATAGTTTTGGGTCTTGGTTTTGTAGGAGGGTTTTAGTAACAATCACTTGTCTGGTAGATTTGCTCCATGTATCGGTGTATGTTTTGGTGACTGTTTAGGGGTATTGTCATATGAAGGTGAGAAGTTCTGAAAAAGTAAATTTGTCATTGGTGATTTTTACTGTACAGTGACTGCTGAGGAGATGGACGGGATCTGTGTGGGATGTGCAGAAAATTAGTGACAGGAACACAAGGTTTTTCCTGTAAAAAAACATCCACAGTTCACAATGAGGCGTTAAAAATTGTTGTGTGAACCCAGCCCTACCCAGAAAAACACAAAGGGCCCGATCTCCGGATGTTTTAGGACCCTAGCAACGCCCCTGCATTTGGTAACACATTAGAATCATTCATCATAGGGAAGGTCATTAAATAGAGGACCACACAGTATAGTCAAATTGGGTAACTATAATAAGATACCTTGCACAATGTCCCTACTATAATGTCATCTCTCCTATCCCTTCTACTATAATGTCCTCTCTCCTATCCCTTCAAGAGTAGCACCCGCAACATAAAAAGTAACTCCACCAGTTTTAGGGAATGTTCACCCAGCATATTGTGGCGTGTACAGTACATGCCACAATATGCTGGGTGTTTTAGAAGTATGCAGTGGCCAGCCCGTACTTCTAAAATGCTCTGTGTCGACTCCCATTCACTGAAGAAGTGACACGTTTCTTCTTTCTTCCAGTGCGTAATACGCGTCAGGAAAAACGGCAGGTAATTGTAGCTCCCAATGAGAGCTATGAATTACTATATTTGCAGGGCATATGCGCCAAATTACGCCCCGCAAAGATGCCATGTGAACATACCCTTACCCTGAAAGTAGCCTAGTAATCACCTATCCTAACAGGGATATACATACTTTGTCCTTTGGAAGAAATCATACATAAAAAGCCAATAGACAGCACTAAGTAAAATACAACAATTTCCAAGGAGAATACGATAGAAGTGCTGAGAAAAATACCTTTATGTCTGGCAGTAACTGGAAACAAATGGCACCTCCTAACTAAAAAGTAACCCAATGTTGTTTAAATTATCCATAGTCATACCTTATAATCATACCTCCATTCGGAGGGAACAAAGTCCTTTTTACAGCATCCTTTTACACCATGTGAACTTAGCCTAAGGCAAAAGAAAGCAACTCTCTGGGGACTGTTTGGCAAAATCTAAGCATTACATGTCTCTGTGTGCAGGCTCGGACTGGGCCACCGGGGGACCGGTGAATCCCCCGGTGGGCCCCCCCTGAGCCGCTGTGGGCCCCGGAGGCAGTGCCGTCGCTCCCCGGGACCCGGCCGCGCATCCGGTCCCTGATCGCCTGGGACCTGCGTCCCGAGCGGCCAGAGACCGGCCCGGTAGCCGGGGACTAATGTCCCCGACTCCCGGGGCTGCGCTGCGCTCCGCTGCTCTCCCTGGCAGGTTGAACGCGCTAGGCCTTCAGCCTGCCGGGCGCCGGCCCCTACTAGTGATGTAGGTGCGCAGTGACGTCACAACACCACGCCGCCAACGCAGGACGGCGGGAGCCGGCGGGGAGCTCGGTGCGGCGGGAGTCGGAGCCAGGTAAGTGGATGTTTCTTTATTTTTTAACCACCTAATGGGGTCCTGACTACCAGAGGGGCCCCTGGCTACCTAAAGGGGGCCCTGGCTACTTCAGGGGGCCCTGGCTACTTCAGGGGCCCCTGGCTACTTCAGGGGGCTCATGCTTACTTAAGGGGGCCCAGGCTACTTAAGGGGGCCCTCGCTACCTAAAGGGGGGCCCTGGCTTCGAGAGGGGGCCCCTGGCTACCAGAGGGGGCCCCGGGCTACTTCAGGGGGCCCTGGCTACCAGAGGGGCCCCTGGCTACTTAAGGGGGCCCTAGCTACCTAAAGGGGGGCCCTGGCTACCAGAGGGGGCCCTTTCTACCAGTGGGGGGGCTTGCTACTTAAGGGGGCCCTAGCTACCTAAAGGGGGGGGCCCTGACTACCAGAGGGGCCCCTGGCTACTTAAGGGGGCCCTGGCTACCTAAAGGGGGGCCCTGACTACCAGAGGGGCCCCTGGCTACTTACAGGGGCCCCTGACTACCAGAGGGGCCCCTGGATACTTATGTGGGCCCCTGGCTACCTAAAGGGGGGCCCCTGGCTACCTAAAGGGGGCCCTGGCTACTTTAAGGGGGGGCTCTGACTACCAGAGGGGCCCCTGGCTACTTAAGAGGGCCCTGGCTACCTAAAGGGGGGCCCCTGGCTACTTTAAGGGGGCTCTGACTACAAGAGGGGGCCCTGACTACCAGAGGGGGCCCTGACTACCTAAAGTGGGCACTGACTACTTAAGTGAGCCCTGGCTACTTAAGGGGGCCCTGGCTACTTAAGGGTGCCCTGACTACCTAAAGGGGGCCCTGACTACCTAAAGGGGGCCCTGGCTACTTAAGGGGGCCCTGGCTACTTAAGGGGGCCCTGGCTACTTAAGGGGGCCCTGGCTACCTTAAAGGGGGGCCCTGGCTACCTAAAGGGGGCCTTGACTACCTAAAGGGGGCCCTGACTAACTAAAGGGGGCCCTGACTAACTAAAGGGGGCCCTGACTACTTTAAGGGGGCTCTGACTACCAGAGGGAGCCCTGACTACCTAAAGTGGGCCCTGGCTACTTAAGGGGGTCCTGGCTACTTTAAGGGGGCCCTGGCTACTTAAGGGGGCCCTGACTACCTAAAGTGGGCCCCTACTACCTAAAGGGGGCCCTGGCTACTTAAGGGGGGCCCTGACTACTTTAAGGGGGCCCTGGCTACCTTAAAGGGGGCCCTGGTTACCTAAAGGGGGCCTTGACTACCTAAAGGGAGCCCTTTGTCCCTTTAAAGGGGCCCTGACTAACTAAAGGGGGCCCTGGCTACATAAAGGGGGCCCCTGACTACCTAAAGGAGGCCCTGGCTAACCTAAAGGGGGCCTTGGCTACCTAAAGGGGGCCCTGACTAACTAAAGGGGGCCCTGGCTACATAAAGGGGGGCCCTGGGTACTTTAAGGGGGCCCTGGCTACCTAAAGTGGGCCCTGGCTGCTTAAGGGGGCACTGGCTACTTTAAGGGGGCCCTGACTACTTTAAGGGGGCCCTGACTTCCTGCACGCTAGCTAAAGGGGGGGGGCCTGATTTCCCTGCACACTAGTTAAAGGGGGGGTGACTTCCTGCACACTAGCTAAAGGAGGCCCCTAACTACCTGCACACTAGCTAAAGGAGGCCCCTAACTACCTGCACACTAGCTAAAGGAGGCCCCTAACCACCTACACACTAGCTAAAGGAGGCCTCTAACTACCTGCATACTACCTAAATTAGGCCCTAACTGCCAGTATACTACCTAAAGAGAGTCCCTAACTGCCTGTATACTCCTGCATTATCTCCAGGGGGTTAGTCCTCTCCCCACCCTCCAACCCCTTAGGATACTAGGCCTCTAAGTTATGGCCTGTACCTGTTCTCCCACCCCTGGGAAGTTTGTACAGAGGTGGAAATAGGTAAAGAGATGCTGGAAAATTGAGGATTCTAAGATATTTGTGTGTAATTTCCCGCAGGGATGAGTTGTGGCCGGGAGAAGTTTATCATGGCGGTGTGGAACGGGTGCAAGAAGAAAGGGGAAAAAGAACGACTCATGAGAGAAGAGAAAGACTCTTTAGTTTTACATCTCAGGTGAATCCCTGATTTCAGTGGTTATTTTACTTCTAAATTGGATCAGTGCTGTATTCACTGTAATGTGATGTGACCTGAGCTGGTGTTGGACCACTATATGATGTCTATATGTCGGTGTTGTAGGTTTATAAATGAGCTGGTGTCTGACCCCTTTTGTGGTCTCTATATGGCGGTGTTGTAGGTTATACCTGAGCTGGTGTCTGACCTCTATGTGGTCTCTATATGGTGGTGTTGTAGGTTATACCTGAGCTGGTGTCTGACCTCTATGTGGTCTCTATATGGCGGTGTTGTAGGTTATACCTGAGCTGATGTCTGACCTCTATGTGGTCTCTATATGGTGGTGTTGTAGGTTATACCTGAGCTGGTGTCTGACCTCTATGTGGTCTCTATATGGCGGTGTTGTAGGTTATACCTGAGCTGGTGTCTGACCTCTATGTGGTGTCTATAAGTCGGTGTTGTAGGTTATACCTGAGCTGGTGTCTGACCTCTATGTGGTCTCTATATGACGGTGTTGTAGGTTATATTGGCACGGGTATAGTGGCAGCGTACAGGTGTTCCTGATTGTAAGAGTGAGGGAAAACCTGACCCTGTGATTAGGAGTTACACTTTCTTGCTGGTGATTATTTTAGAAGGTGGTGAGGTGAGTGATCAAGGGAAACGTGGAGGGGGATATTGTATGTGGGCTGGTTGGGGGTATGGATGGAGCTACTTAGCCTTGTTTCTATATGTTAGACTGACAAATGTGTGACTAACTTGCTCTTGTACTACACAATACAGTTCTGTTTGCACACTGTATTATGTGGTAAAATGGGCGCATTTATGTTCGAGAGGCCGGTAATATTTTTATGTACAGTAGTAGGGTGGGCCCCCCCCAAGATCAACTCCCCTGTGGGCCCCAGACCCCCCAGTCCGACACTGTCTGTGTGGGTTTTGCTTTCCACTTTGAGGGAATAACATGACACTATGTGGGCAGTAAATGAATCTGTGTAAACAACAAATGCTGTGTCACGAGTTGCGCCGCAGCCCGCAGTTCGGGCTGCGGGTGCACTCGGTCCCCTGGGTCTCCCCTTTGCGCCAGTAGCGAGCGGCGCCGCAGTCCAGATGTTGGGCCGCGGCCACACTCGCTCATTTGGGCGCATCCACTTACCCGGCCACACTCCTGCTTCCCCGCGCCTGTCTGCCGGCCGGTGCGAGCAGCCCCGCTCCTTAGGCTGATGCCGGCCGCTGACCCTATATATTGCTCCACCTCCCGGAATCACTTTGCCGAATCCATAGTGCCCATACCCTATGCGAGGAAGCCTTTTCTGTGTTCCGGTTGCCGTTTCCGTGTACCAGTCACTCCGACTTACGTTCTCCGACCACGAACCTTCGCTGCCTGCCCTGACCTTCTGGCCCATCCCCGACTACGAGTTTTTCTGCCGATTTTTGCTCTACGCTGCACCCCGGCTACCAACCGCAAACAAGTCCAAACAGGGGTAGCGACCTGGTGGAATCCGCCGCAGCAAGTCCATCCCCCCTTTGCGGCGGGCTCTGATGAAACCGGGAGCCACTTAGACTCCGCTCCTTGGTGTGGCCCGTACCACCGCTTGCAGTGGCCCAGTGGATCCACTACCTTGGTTCCTTACATGCTGTTCTGTAGCAAATATTGTTGCCGTACTGTCCTCTCTCAGAACCATAGAAAGTAGGCATTAATGTTTAAAAGTAGATACTTCATTAATTTGCGTTAGTAGGCCTTATGTAAACAGCATGTTCAGATTTTTTTTTTCATAAAGGCACACATAGTCCCTGTGGTTTCGTACTTCAGGGCTGTAGGAACTCAATAACTATGAATTTGTGAGATGGCCAATATTCAGGCATATTTTATAAAATAATGGCTGTCATATCCATGTTCCACCATTACCACTTTTTCCACTGATAATTTTATGTTCACACAACACTTTTGCATCCTGTTGAAATATCCTATTTTCCCCTACTCTTTAAAAAATAACAACAATAATAATAATTGTAAAAAATTTCATTTTCTTTAACAGGAAACATGCCATTATTCCCTCCATTTAACATTTATGCTTGGAAAAGTTTTCAACATACACAATAAGTCAGTGACAAGGTGTAATAGGAGAGCTGTAATTGTACACTATTCTGTTATATTTTAGTGAATAGCATACAAATGATCGTGCCTAGGTACTAAAATTACAAGTAAGAAAGAATGTTAACCATCTAAAAATTCTAAAGAATTCAAAGCACCCCTTTTCCCATTTTACAAAAAAAATTGAAAAACAATAAAAAATATTTTAATATAATTGGATTTGCTGCAACTGTATGGTGAATGCCATAAGAAAAATACCAAGTTCCAATACTGCATTTTCTTTGACTTTGCCTCCCCAAAAAATAAATTTTGCAGGTATCTGAAAATTGTACCAATGAAAACCACACTTTATTTTGCAAAACAACATACAAAAGTTTTTAGTCTCAGAAAATGGTGCTTCAAAGCTAATAAAGAAAAAAAACAAAATGGCACTGCCCCACAAAGTAAAGATAACGTGCCATTTACACTGCACAGTAAACTCCATAAAAATGATACCTCCCAAAAAGTATGGCAAAATTATGTTTTTCTACCTATCCACCTAGCTGGGGTGGACACAGACTCAGGCACTATGGGCAACATGTCCGAAAATTGGTGTCGCCGCGGCAGTTTTTAGGCGCATTAAAGCAGTGTATAGTGCGCCAGAAAGTACAATCCTCTCAAAAATCTGCTGTCAGGTATACCTTGCATAGTAAACATAATGTGCCTAAAAAGGCGCATTGCGCAAAACGCGGCGTATAGCATATCATTGGTAGTGTATGTAATGCACTTATCAAGGCGCATTGCGCAACGGAGGCGCATAACATATCATATTGTATGTACTTCCTTGCAGTAGCAGTCCTATCACAGCTCCATGTATTTACATGTTTCCTGAGCTCTGGACCTTGGCTGTATCTCCTCCCTACCATTTTAGTCCCTTATATACATATATATGTGTTCATTTGCTCATTACATGTGTTTGCAACCATTTCTTTCTATATCCATTCTTCCCTAACTGGTTATCTCTGTGATTATCTATGAATAAGGTTGTCCGAAACGTCAGAAGAATCACATACCACATTACCACACTTTACAGTTTACTTTGTATGGAATGTTATTCAATGTATATTTCACATATAATGACATTGTAATATGTAAATAACACTTTATTTGTATATGACACCTTTGTGATATTAATACAGCTTTTGAATCATTCAAGTATCGTGTGCTGTGGATTCCTATAGTTATTGATCAGTTGGGTTGCAATACCCTTTCCACTAAGCACCCTTTCATAACCGTGTGCTGTTCATTTATAAATCCATGATCTAGTTGTATCTGCCTGCCTTAGGGCGTGCGTTCTCACGGCACAGGACAAATACCGGTCGGTGTGCCGGCCGGTATTTGTCCTGTTTTGCAGCAGTCCCCACGGCCGCGGGGGGGATGGCTTTTCTCTGTGTTGAGCGGAGAAAAGCCCTCCCCCTTCACATTGGCTTGCACAGATTCCGTCCGGAAACCGGACGGAAGATTGTGCTAGCACAATGTTTTGCGGGCGGACCGCCGGACGGAAAAACCGCTGGACGGAAAACCCATGCAGTGGGGACTGCTGCACAGGTTTTCCATAGAGCACAATTGTGCTCATTTTCGGCCGGTTTTTCAGGCGGTCTGAAAAACCACAATCCGGCTGAAAAACTGTCCGAAAAACCTTGCCATGGGGACATGCCCTTAGGCTATGTCTACACTGCAGTGGACAAAAAATGACCTGAAAACGAATTACTAAAAACATTCATGAAGCTGAGTTTTCTATCCACTGCCTGTCAAAAGCAGCTGAAAAAATGTCCGTTTTTGGCGCGTTTTTCGTTTTTTTGCCGTGTTTTTTGGTGCTTTTTTTACAAGCGTTTTTTGCTTGTCTTGAAGCCTGTTTTTTAATGTCTGCATAAATTAAGCCATTGGATGTAACTCTGCCCTATAAAAGGGTAAATAAAGCACCTCTTTGCATTTATATGTGATCTTGTAGTCGTTTTACGGATTTTGGCACTAATAAAGTTATCGTGCGTTTGTCGACAAAAATACGTTTTTTTAAGGATTTTGGCCCTAAAGTCCATGTTTTGACGGATTTTGGTGCTAAGATCTGCATTTTTACAAATTTTGGCTCTAATAAAGTTTTCCCGTATCTGTCGCCAAAAATAAGTTTTTTTAACAGATTTTGGTGCTAAGATCTGCATTTTTATGGATTTTGGCGCTAATAAAGTTCTCTCGTTTGTCACCAAAAATACGTTTTTTTTACGGATTTTGGCCCTAAAGTCAGTTTTTTAATGGATTTTGGTGCTAAGATCTGCATTTTTATGGATTTTGGCGCTAATAAAGCTATCTCGCTTTTGTCGCCAAAAATACGTTTTTTTACGGATTTTGGCCCTTTTTTTTTACGGATTTTGGCGCTAAAATCTTTCTCTTAACATATTGTGGCGCTAATGAAGTTAAGAAAAGTATTTTAGGGCCAAAATCCGTAAAAAACAGATTATTGCGCCAAAATCCGTGAAAAAAAGTATTTTTTTGCGTGAGAAGCGAGATAACTTTATTAGCCCTAAAATCTGCAAAGAAAAGTATTTTAGTGCCAAAATCCGCAAAAAAGGATTCTTGCGGCAAAATCCTTAAAAAAACGGATTCTTTCGCCAAAATCTGTAAAAAAAAGTATTTTTTGCGTGCGAAGCAAGATAAGTTTATTAGCGCCAAAATCTGTAAAGTATTTTAGTGCCAAAATCCGTATAAAAGCAGATTATTGAGCCAAAATCCATAAAAAAACGTATTTTTGGCATCAGAAGCGAGATAACTTTATTAGCGCCAAAATATGTTAAGAAAAGGTTTTTAGCACCAAAATCTGTTAAAAAAAGGATTCTGTTGTCAAAATCCATAAAAAAAACTTATTTTTTGTGTGAGAAGCGAGAACTTTATTAGCGCCAAAATCTGTAAAGTATTTTAGTGCCAAAATCCGTAAAAAAACGGATTATTGCACCAAAATCTTTAAAAAAAAACGGGTTTTTTTAGCGTCAGAACCGAGATAACTTTATTAGCGCCAAAATATGTTAGGAAAAGGATTTTAGTGCCGAAATCCGTAAAAAAACGGATTCTGGCCCCAAAATCCATAAAAAAACGTATTTTTTGTGTCAGAAGCGAGATAACTTTATAAGCGCCAAAATATGTAAAGAAAAGTATTTTAGTGCCAAAATCCGTAAAAAACCCATATTTTTGGCGTCAGAAGCGAGATAACTTTATTAGCGCCAAAATATGTTAAGAAAAGGATTTTAGCGCCAAAATCTATAAAAGAACGGATTCTGGCGCCAAAATCCGAAAAAAAACATATTTTTAGCGTCAGAAGCGAGATAACTTTATTAGCGCCAAAATATGTTAAGAGAAAGGATTTTAGCACCAAAATCCGTAAAAAACGGATTCTGGCGCCAAAATCTGTAAAAAAAAACGTATTTTTAGCAAAAAATATATGAATTGCGCAAAAATCGTGCATGATCATTTTATTACAAAAGGTACAAACAAGGACACATCAGACACTTGTATGCAAATTACAATTGTGTTTGCAGTGGGCAAGGATCTGTTCTGTTGTTCAGTGAGACAGTCTAATTTTCTGTCCACGGATCCAGACAAACATTTATCCAATTCAGACAATGGACTCTTTTAACAATTATGAAATTATCATTGGAAACCACTGGATCAGACATATGAAAAGGAAAGTCAAATGTGGTATTAACAACTGCATTCACATTTCCAGGTTTCTGTTTTGCCATACACCGAAAGTGACGGCAACACCAGATTCATTACATGATGGATCCAACAGCAGCCAAAGGATCCCATTGACTGTTACTGGTTCTGTTAGGCTTCCATTAGGCATTCTCTGTCACTTTGCTGGGAAAAATTGCACAGCATACTACACTATTTTTCTGTAAAATTTCACAGAATTTTCATTATATTCACGAACTTAGCCCTAGATCTAGAATATACATAGTACTGTAGTTGAGCTGAGTAGCACTGTTCCTATTTACTAACTCTTGAAGTGTAGAGCATACTTTTAATGGTATCAATTGTTATGAAGAGCACTTTAAATGCCTGTGATAAGGAAACACCTAGGCAAACAGGGATCAGTGAAACTGCGTAAAAATAGCTAAGATACTTCAGGCAGGAATGGTGCTCTAATAACAGCAAATATGGACAATACAGATGTAGACACTATGGGCCACCTGTATGAAAACTTTCGTGGTCTAAGACTTTCTTTGTTGCCCATCAACCAATCAGAGTTCCCCCAGAGTGTCATATAGTGCTCTGAAAAAAATCAAATGGGAACTCTGATTGGTTGCTATGGGTAACAAGTCTTAGAACATGACAGTTTTCATACATGTCCCCCTATGTGACATGAAAGCTTGAAATGTAAAAAAGTGCTTGCTAAGTATAGCTAATATAAATTGATTTTATTTTTGAAAATACAGTTGCCACCAAAAGACCATTGATATATTCCAAAAACAAATTTGAAACAACCAGTCATTTTGGCTTGAGTCACACGTCATAAAAAGGATTAATTTACACACTTTTTTTAAATTTTATGTGTTTTTACACAAATAGGGTCTCATTTATCAAAACCGTCTGAGCGTATAGCAACCAATCAGAGCTCAGGTTTAATTTTTCCAGGGCAGTCTAAAAAATTAAGGCTAAGCTCTGATTGGTTGCTATAGGTAACAGTTTTTAGACAGTTTTGATAAATGAGGCCCATTATTTTATTTGCCTTCTTTCATGCATTTTTGCACGCTGTTTTTATTGTGTATTCTTTATGCCTATTTTCAAGATTTTTTTCTGTACAGCCAACTTAAATGCATTTTAGAACACGTTTTGTATAAAAATAAATAAATCCATATGCACCTATAAAATAAATGTGGAATTTGGTGCCTTTGTTGCAATCCTCATTGACTTTCTATTGTAAACTTTATGTGCATAAAACATGCGCTGATGCACCAAGAATCAACTTTATCATTAATGAGGCTGGCTCTCCTCTGCTGCTATCAAAGCTCCTACTCTAGACCCTGCTGTACACTTGGTCCCTTTAAAGGGGTTGTCTCATCTTGCTAAGTCTGCCTCAGTAGCTGGCTAATAACAATTTTCGAGTTGTCCATAAAGAACAGGGAGTTAGCCGCACTTGCACAGTTTTCACTTGGCTACAGTATATTTGATAATCCCATAGAAATGAATGGCAAAAACTGCCAAGCGTGGCCATATCTTTATTCTCTGTGGGTGGCTCGCACGATTCAGTAATTGTGTGGTTCTGAGCTATCCTGTGCATAGGTGATAAATATCTATAGTGGGAAAATCCCTATGATACTGAACAGTTGTTTTAAGACTTACAGAAAGAATACAAATGTTAAATTCAAGCTAATAAGAATATGGTCCCTCACACGGAGGCACGTCACACTCCTAGATCAGAATGACTGCAGGTCTCTACTCTCCTAGGTCAGAGGTCTTTTTTCTTTCACTGTAACAAAAACCTTTGTTTTATTGCTTTGGTTTATCTCAATAAGGTATCACCTATGTAACATATATAAGTAGTATCTCTTTACCCCTTTATGACCAGACAATGTATTTTGATGGTGGCCAGTGCAGTGCTTCTGTCGGCAGCAACATCTTTTGCTGTCGTGGCCTGTGATGGTAATAAGAATATGTGTAGTTGATTATTTCTTATTCTCCATTTTTTCTTAATACGCCATGATGTTGTGCTTTCTGAATTTCCAGTAAGAAGTATTCACCTCTTTTTACTATTTCAGTGGGATCAGTAGTGTTCTCATAACTTGCTATGTTGTGTTCCCACAGTACTTAATTTTCTCATAATTTACTGTGTTTATTAATAGCTCAATCTAGCACAATTTTCCCATAATTTACTAAATTGTGTTCCCAAAGTGTGTTATATTTCTCATGGTTTGTTATTTTACTTTCCTCATTTTCTCATAGCATACAATCTGATGTTTCTCATAGTTAATAATTTTCTCATAACTTAGCATGTTTTGTCTGGTATACAAATTGTGTACTTGTGGGCTTGAGAAACTTTTTCTTCTGAAATCTGTTGTTTTGACGGCCTTATCTTGACCCAGGAATAGGCCGCTCCGGGCAGGAGAGGTGTGACAGACAAATAATAGTGTCACGGTGCAAGCTGTCGCCGCTGTTACGGACCGCGGTCATGCCCGTGCCTATGCTGTGACCCCTGCACGATACTCACCTATCCTGGCTCCTGTCTTTGTTCCAGCGGCATTCCCCGCCGCTCAGTATTATTCACCAGCCCACGCTCCTGCTCCGGCTCGTCTCTGTCCGCTCTGGCTGCCACGCCATGTGTGCGCGCCCCCTATGAGCATTTAATGGGACAGTGTCCCAATTTCCTGCAGTTAACCTGTGACCTGTTTGCATATAAGGAACTTCCTGCCCTTGCCCCTGGTCATTGTTGTCCTACATAGAGCTTGACCCCTGGCTACTGTATTGCTGCTGATCTCCTATGGATTAGCAGTATGCTTCCAGAATCCGTTACCTGTCTTGTTACCTGTGCAGTTACCTGCTATACACCTGCTGCTGCATCAGTCCGCTTACTACTGCTGTCTACCTGTAGTCGAACCAAGCCCGTTATTGTCCTGGGACTGCGTTACCCATCTGTGGCTACACCTGCGGTGTCCTGCACTTCGGCTACCTCTACCTCTGCTGCTTTCTGAGCTGATGTTCAGGCAGATGATGAATAGCCCCATGGTGATGTAAGTACTTAACCTTTGTATGTTGAATTTAATCTTTGTATGCTGAATAGAACTGTTTTTGTTGAATTTAATCTTTTTATGCTAAACTTAGTAAAAGTGTGCATATAATCATACTATTTTATATCATATCACACTATTTTATATACCGTAGTCACACTATTTTATTTAATCACATTATTTTGAATAATCACCATTAATCTAATTATCATATAACTATAATAAAATAGCATTCTATTCTAACTTGAAGCCTTCTTTAAAGATGATCCAAGTCTTTCCTATACAAAACTTGGCAATAAAAGGTTTACAGCTCCCAGTGACGCAGCTGCCATATGAATAGATCTATAAAAAAACAGCTCCATATCTAGAGCAGCCTTTGAGCCACTTACCCCTTTAATTGGCACAAGACCGCAACATGATTATTTACATTTTTAGCCAATATGAAATGCCCAAAAAAAACGCAGTTTTGGGATTTGGAATTTTTTTCTTTTACGGTGTTCAGCATATGGGATAAATGATGTTCTATTTTACTGATGCGGCAATATCAATTATGTGTGTGTATATTTTTTTATTTGTAAACTGGCAAAAGGGGGTGTTTTGAACTTTTAATATTTTGGTTTTTTTATACTTTAAAAGCATTTTTTTTAAATTTAACATTGAGACTTTCTAGGGTACTTGACCACTAGGGGGCTCGATCATCTGTACACGCTTCTGCATTGTATAAACAATGCAGAAGGCTGTACAAACAAGGTGGCTGTTCCATTACTTCATGCCTGGGGCAGGAAGTAATAAAAGAAAAAACCTATGGCAGCTGTAGAAGTCTTCATTAGGCTTCCAGCTGCCAAGTTAAAGGATCAGTACCCCAACAGCTCACCATGAAGGTGCCAATTAGAGTGAGGAATGGCCAAGGCATCTGAAGGGTTAAACAGCAGGGATTGGGCCTGGCTCTGTTCCCTGATTTTAGCTGTGGGACTTACTGACACCATGACATACCCATATGTCATGTGTTGGTAAGAGATTAAAAAGTGTGCAAAAGAAAATTAAAATAAATAATAAAAGAAAAATGCATAGATTATGTACACAAGAAAAACCACTACACTTAATAGGTATCCACACAACCGTAACAACCTTTAGAATTCATTTAACAGGTAATTTAACGTGAAACGTAAATGGTGTAAAAAATTTGAAAATGCTTTTTTTATATTCACGATGCAAAAATTTTTTTAAGAAATAATACAGTGAATTATTTGTATCCTTAAACTAGGCCAAAAGAAATGTAATTTCTCCTGCATGAAACAAGGCCTCATACAGCTGTAGGGAGAAAAAAGCTAAAAAAAGGTAGCTGGTCTGGTCTCTCAGTCATTTATTTATCATTTATTTATGAACGTGTCCAATGAAAGGACTCCACACTGTAAATATAAATTTTTTGGCTAGAAAAGGTATCATTCCTACAATACTCTTGTCTATTTTGACACAAAATAATTTAACATGACATAAATCTTTTAGTAAACCATGCCGCATTACTTATGGTCACAATAAAATAAACTGATGGCATGCTGATGTCTGTTTCATTGTACTTTGTCATCACAGGGCTTGTGTCACTATGGATAATATCTATGGGAATGGAGGGGGGTGGTGATGTCAGAGATATGAGCAAGTGGGTCCCCAATGTGATAACATAATGGTTGTGCTGATTTCATAGAGATGCGCAGTTGTGTCTAGAAACTGTCTAAAACACATTGGTGTAAAGCATATACGACAATATTTTGGCACCAGAATTCTGGTAAAATTACCATAATAAATGTGCCCCAGTATGTGTATAGTATTGTGCCATTGAATATATACAATAAATACAATATAAAGCCAAATGTGTCTATCAGGCACCATTGGTGTCCATCATGTAACACATTTGCTGTCATCTCTGTGACAGAGCCATCTGGCCTTAATCTTGTCCTTATTATTAACATTTTTTGTATAGAGATACTGCGTTTTGCAAGAGTATTCATACCCCTTGAGTTGTTTCTCATTTTTAAATGTTACAGCCACAAACTCAAATGTACTTTACTACTTTTTTGATATTTTATGTGATAGAACAACACAAAGTAGCTAGTTTTTTTTGAAGTGCGAAGAACATGATACGTGCTTTCCCAAATATTTGCAAATTAAAAAAACTGAAAATTGTAGTGTCCATATGTATTCAGCCCCCCTGAGTCAATACTTTGTAGGACCACCTTTAGCTGCAATGACAGCTGCAGTCTGTTGGGGTATGTCTCTACAATCTAAAGGCTGGAATTTTTGCCAATTCTTCTTCTAGCTCAGTCAGATTGGTTGGCAAACATTTGTGAACAGCAATTTTCAAGTCCTGCCACAGATTCTCAGTGGGACTGGGCCATTTTAACACATGAATATGCTTTGATTTAAATCGTTATATTTTAGCTTTGGCTGTATGTTTTGGGTCAGTTTCCTGCTGGAAGGTGAACCTACATCCCAGTCTCAAATCTTTTGCAGCCTCTAACAGGTTTTCCTCCATGATTGCCCTATATTTAGGTCCATCCATCTTCTTAGTCTCTCCTGAAGCAAAGCATCCCCACAGCATGATGCTGCCACCACCCTGCTTCAGGGTGGGGATGGTGTGTTCAGGGTTCTGTGTAGTGTTGGTTTTCCTCCACACATGGCGTTTGGCATCTTAGTCTCATTTGATCACAGCACCTTCTTCCCTATAATAATAATAATAATAATAATCTTTATTTATATAGCGCCAACATATTTCGCAGCACTTTACAATGTAGAGGGTATAATTACAGACAAAAGACAGACATTACACAGTGAAAGCTACTTACAGGTGAGACACAAGGTGTGAGGGCCCTGCTCGCAAGAGCTTACAATCCCTATGTGCGCTGTGTCTCCTACATAGCTTTTGCAAAATACAAACAGGTCTTCTTGTGGTTTGCTTTCGAAAAGGGCTTTCTTCTTGCCACTCTTCCATAAAAGTAAGATTTGCGGAGTACACAATTAATAGTTATCCTGTGGAAAGATTCTCCCACCAGAGCGGTGGATCTCTGCATAAATAAAAACACTATGAAGAGGACAACCTCTTTCACATATTTTGTTACACTATTGCCCTCTATGTTGGGCTTCGCTTCAGCAGCAGCTCATGTGTATAGGCAACTTCAGTTCCCATGATGCATTGCTGCTATCTATTTTAGAATGTTTATGTGAGTGAAATTATACCCCTGGGCTAAAGTTAAAGAATTAAAGGGTTAGATGATTTAATTAGTTTTTTGGTTTTAAAAGAAAGTGTTTGTAATTTTCAATCAGACATCAGTGGAATTTATTACTTATCTGAAGAACATTCCATTCATCCCAACTATTCTCCTGATTGCAAGTCGTACATTTTGTTTACAATGTATGGTGACTGAGAGAAACTGATTTAACATTTTATCAGTATTTCCAATGACCATAAAAAGTCCTACTCAGCAAACAATGATTTCTTCGCATTTAAATAAGCAAAACAATAAGATAAGCTGTTTTTCTCATACCTCATTAAATACTTTAATAATGACTAATTTGAATACTAGGTGATATGCGGCAAATTAATTATTAAAGAATGCAAAAAAAAGGTAATGTAAAGGTCACTACTAAAGATGAGCGAATTTCTCAAAAATTCTATTCGCCGATTTGCCGAATTTTTCCCCAAAATTTGTTTCACTCCGAATTTATTCGCAACGAGCCTGTATGGTGTTGTATAACATTGTGCCATGCAGAAATATGCATTGGGGGTGTGGTTTGGTATTGAAACAATGCTGTGACAGGGTAATGTCAGCGCCAGCTAGAAGGAACCGAGCAGAGGGCCAAGATCCTACTATAGCGTCAAAGAGCGCACTCCTTTTACACCGTCATCAGATGATTTCACAGATTATGAAAGAACCTGTTCTGTTAAACACTGATACATGTAGACCCCCCCCACAAAAGAGTGGAGAGGGTGTCGGCAGTAATTTTGCGTTGATGTCACTGATCGTTTTGCCCTTCCTTTGATCCGTCAGTGTCCGCTTTCATTCGGTCAGTATTGCTAAAGCCAAAAAAAAACAGGAGTTGATCCAAAACAGAGATGGCAAGTAAATGGAATATTTGCATGTCTTCTGTGTTTTGTATCCACTCCTGCTTTTGGCTACCTAATCCTCTGACAATCCTGATGCAAACAAAGGACCATATCATACTGGCCTTACGGCACAATCGGTTGTGTTTGTCCTTTTCATTCCTTCTGACAGATTAAAGGAAGGGGAAAACCAAACATAGTGGCAATGTAATAGAGTGGTGGAGGGTGGTAACAACATTAGGAAACCACAGGGTGGTCGAGTAAGAGAGTGGCCAGTTGGTAGCAGCATGAGTAGACCACAGAGTTGCACAATGACAGATTGTGGAGGTGGCAGCAGCATGACTAAGCCACAGATTGGCACAATTACACAGTGTGGAGGTGGCGGAAGTAACAGCAGCATCAGGCCGGAGAGTGGCACAATGTCATAACTTTGAGGTGGCGGTAGCTAAGTGACATAATGACGAGGTGGCGGCAGCAGCATCAAGCCAGAGAGTGACTTGGTGACATAGCCTGGAGGTGAAACATAATGCTACAGAATGGCCAAGTGAAGAGTGGAGAGGTGGGTTGCAATACCAGTCCCTAGTAAATGGTGGGTGGTAGAAGCAGGAGCAGCTGGCAGCAGATGTTTGGCATCAGGTGGGTGGCAGCATCAGAGTAGTAGCTGAGGCAGGTAACCAGAAGAATCCAGACCATTTTGAAAAGTTTGGGTGAGGTGGCATGGCTGATCTAATCTGATGCATCAGGCATTGGTGTGTGGAAATCCTGGCTGATCCACTCCTGATTCATCTTGACAAAGGTGAATTTCTCCACATTTCGGATGGACAAGCAAGTTCTCCTTGGGGTAGCTATGATGCCACACTACTGTCCGGACAGGACAGCTTCTCCAGTGCAAACTCGGCAAGTTGCGGCCACAAATCCAGTTTGGCTGCCCAGTAGTCCAGCGGATCTTCAATGTGGGTCCACCACCTGCTGGATCAGGGTCTGCTCCAGGTGCTGCTTCTGCTGGTGAGTACCTTCCTCACTAGGCAGATGAAGAAAGCTGCTCATCAACGACTCCAGACTCAGGTTGCTGCTGATGGAGCTGGTACTGCTCCTGCCCTCTCACCCCCCCCCCACCCCTACAGCAGATGTGGCAGTGGTATATGAGTGCTGAGGAACCCCCCGGTCAGACCTGTGAGAGGATGGATGATGGCGCAGACAGGCAGTGGCCAAGTGACTTCATAAGATGTCTCTATAGTACTTGAGATTGTCCCCCCTCTCGGTAGGTGAAAAAAAGGTCCCCATTTTGGACTGGTAGTGAGGGTCCAAGAGGGTGGAGAGCCAGAAGTCCCTCTGCCAGATGGTGATTATTCAGCTGTCACTACTCAGGCAAATCAGCATGCGGCGGGCCATCTGCACAAGTGACTCTAGGGACTCCCTGCCTCTATCTTCACTGTATACTGCCACAGTGTGCCTGGGTCATCTGTCTTGTCTTTTTCATCTCCTTCTACCTCATCTGGCTGCTCCTGCTCCTCCTCTCCTGTCACCAGTGGTGAACTACATACACACATCTCCATTACAAACAGGTTATTATTTTGGGATATTGTTCTCTGTGCCAAAGAGTTACTTTTTTCTCTTATTGTGGTGAATCACCACAATAAGGGAAAAAAGGAACTCTCTGGCACAGAGAGCAATATCCCAAAAGACTGAACTGGCTGTAATAGAGATGTGTGTATATGAGAAATACAAACACTGTATTTCAAAGATAGTTCACCACAATAAGTGAATAAAGTAACTCTTTGGCACAGAGAGCAATATCCCAAAATATAAAATGCTGGTTCAGGAACATGTGTGTATATGACACACAGACACTGTGTAGTTGAAAGGTATTTCACACCAGCAGATATAAAATCAGAAGTATTTGGCACAGAGTGCAATCTAGTTGTTACGGGTGTCCCTGCGACCCCCATGTCGGGTCGCAGGCACACCCGCAACGCCGCAGTGTCGCCTGCTGTGGCTGGTGCCACAGCCCGGCACTCGGGCTGCGGACATCCCGGTGGCTTTGGGTCCCACTTACCCCGCCACGCTCCTGTTTCCGTCCCGCCTGCACTGACCTTCTGCCTGTCCCCGACTATGAGCCTGCTTCACGATTCTGTACTGCACAACACCTCGGCTGCCACCGCAAGCAAGTCTCGTCAGGGGTAGCGACCTGGAAGTAATCCGCCGCAGCAAGTCCATCCCGCTTTGCGGCGGGCTCTGGTGAAAACCGGACCTATTTAGACTCCACTCCCTGGCGTGGCTTACGCCATCGCTTGTGGTGGTTCAGAGGATCCACTACCACATCCTTTACAGTTCGATTCGGCCATGGATCCCGCCAAGTTCCTCTTCCGAGCGTCTCTGATATCACCACCATCGTGGCCCAGCAATCCAAGCAGATCGCTCAGCAAGCACAACAGCTTAATCAGCTATCGTCTATGATGCAGCAGCTTCTCGCCACCCAGCAGCAGCAGTCAGCTGCCGTGGCAGCTCCCATGGCAGCAGCTCCAGTAATGTCCGCCGGCCCCAAGCTCCGTTTGTCTATGCCGACGAAATTTGATGGGGATCCTAATGCCTGCAGGGGCTTCATCACCCAATGCTCTCTCCACGTGGAACTCATGGCCGGATAGTTCCCGTCAGAAAGGTCTAAGGTGGTCAGTCTGCTTTCTTGGAAAGCCCTAGCCTGGGCAACTCCGCTTTGGGACCGAGATGACCCCGTCACGGCTGACCTGGGTACTTTTCTTCAGGAGTTCCGAAGTGTGTTTGAGGAACCCGCCCGCGCATCCTCAGTGGAAACCACGTTGCTGAACCTCCAGCAAGGGAACTCCTCCGTAGGTGACTACGCCGTGAAATTTTTCCGCATTTCTAGCTTCCGAGTTGGCAGGGACGATGCGCATTATGCGCCCGTTCAAAAAGGGGCCCTCCCCAGCCAGATTTAAGGATGCCCTTTTCCCATCTCCGGGCTCTCCTTTTTTCATTGAGTGAGCTGATCCATCTGGCGACCCGGATTGATATCCGTTTCTCGAAGAGACGTGAGGAGCTCCGTCAAGAGCGTGTACCAAGCAAAACACGTCGTCTACCGTCGTCTACCTCGTCTTTCTTCGGCCTCCACTGCCTTCTTCCCAGCCAACCATGGAAGAGGCCATGCAAGTGGGGACGAGCCCACCTGACTCCGCAGACTTAATCGACGACGTGAGGGGAACCAATGCCTCTAATGCGGCACCAGAACATCTCCTCAGGGGTTTTTCCCTCCCGTCCGCAACTTCCGGGAAATGCGCGCACCTAGGCTTCGTGGAAGCGGCGTCCCTAGGTGTGAGCAACACCTCTCCCCATCTCACCTTGCCGGTTCGGATCACAACCGATTCCGGAACTATGATCCAAGTGGCCGCATTCCTGGACTCCGGATCGGCCGGGAATTTTATTGATGCTACCCTGGTGACTAAGTATCACCTCCCGGTGGTTCATTTAGGCCAATCCCTGGTCATCTCATCTGTCAGCGGTGAACTACTGAGTGATCGTATCCTCTTCCTGATGGAACCGGTGTCTCTGCAAGTGGGAGCTCTACATAAAGAGAGGATCGCGTTCTTGTGCTACCCCGTTCTTCCTCAGCTATTCTTCTGGGGCTCCCGTGGCTGCAACATCACGCCCCTATGCTTGACTGGAAGACAGGCTAAGTTCTGCGTTGGGGTCACGACTGCCAGTCTCGCTGCTTAGTGGTACCTCGCCCGGTGCGCCCCACTCCTCCCAAAGCTCTTCCGGGTCTGCCAACACAGTACCAGGACTTTCAGGATGTTTTCTCAGAGAAGGAAGCGGAGCCTCTCCCGCCTCACCGTGCCTATGATTGTCCCATTGATCTACTGCCCGGGACCAGTCTTCCCCGGGATAGGGTCTACCCGCTATCGGTACCCGAGACCCAGGCTATGTCAACCTACATCCAAGAAAATCTTCATAAAGGCTTCATTCGCAAGTCCACCTCTCCTGCAAGCGCTGGGTTTTTCTTTGTGGAGAAGAAGGACGGGTCACTGTGCCCGTGCATCGACTACCGCGGACTGAACAAAATCACCATTGAAAACCAGTACCCGTTACCGCTAATTACCGAACTTTTTGACCGACTCCGAGGGGCCAGAATCTTTTCCAATTTGGATTTGCGGGGTGCCTACAACCTCATTCGGATCAGAGAGGGGGGAGTGGAAGACGGCCTTTAACACTCAGGATGGGCACTTCGAATATCTGGTTATGCCCTTCGGCCTGTGCAATGCCCCCGCGGTTTTCCAGGAGTTCGTTAATGATATTTTCAGAGATCTGCTATATTCCTGCGTAGTGGTTTACCTGTACAACATTCTGATTTTTTCACCCGATCCGGAGTCCCACCATCCCACGTACTCAGGTACTGGGGGCGGGCTGCGAAACAATCATCTGTACACCAAGCTTGAAAAATGCATTTTCCACCAGACCAGCCTCCCGTTCCTCGGCTACATTATCTCCGACAAGGGGCCACAGATGGACCCTGCCAAGCTCTCCGCCGTCCTACAGTGGCCCCGACCTCTCGGCCTTCCAACGCTTTTAGGGGTTTGCGAACTATTACAGGCAGTTCATGCCTCATTTCTCAACGTTGGTCGCCCCAATTGTGGCCCTAACCAGGAAGCATGCCAACCCCCGACTTTGGCCGCCTGCCGCCGAAGAGGCCTTCTCCAAATTAAAAGCCGCCTTCGCTTCTGCGCCTGTTCTATTCCATCCGGATACTGAGTGCCCTTTCTTCTTGGAAGTCGATGCCTCTTCCGTGGGCGCTGGAGCAGTTCTCACCCAAAAGGACCCCAAGATTCGAACCTGCGGGTTTTTCTCTAAAACCTTTTCGCCCGCTGAGAGGAATTACATCATCGGTGATTGGGAGTTACTGGCCATTAAGCTTGCCTTGGAGGAATGGCGCCACCTCCTGGAGGGTGCTCTGCATCCCGTCAAAATCTTCACTGATCACAAGAACCTTCTTTACCTCCAAACAGCGCAGTGGCTGAACCCGCACCAAGCCAGGTGGTCCCTGTTTTTTTCCCGTTTCAATTTTGTTATCCACTTTTGACCGGCAGAGAAGAATGTCAAAGCTGATGCCCTGTCTCGTGCCTCCGACATTAGTGGCGAAGAGGAGGCTGAGCCTCAGCATATTGTACCCCCAGAACGTCTGATATCCGTGGCTCCCGCAAATCTCCAGCGCGCACACCCGGGTAAGACGTATGTGCGCCCTGCACTCCGGAAGAGGGTGCTGAACTGGGGACATTGTTCCCGAATTGCCGGACACCCAGAGGTTCGAAAGTCGTCCTCTCTGATTTCCCATTTTTACTGGTGGCCGGATCTAGCCAAAGACGTGAAGGAATTCATGGAGGCGTGTACTACTTGTGCGCGCAACAAGTCCCCGCGCACCAAACCGGCGGGTCTGCTGCAGCCTCTGCCCATCCCTAACAGTCCTTGGGTCCACATTGCCATGGACTTCATCACCGATCTGCCTCCCGCTGACGGTAATACGGTTCCCTGGGTGGTCACTGACCGTTTTTCGAAAATGGCACACTTCGTTCGCTTGCCCGGTCTCCCTTCTGCTCCTCGACTTGCCAATCTATTTTTTAAACATATCTTCCGTCTGCGTGGACTTCCCCTCCACATTGTCTCGGATCGGGGAGTTCAATTCGTCTCAAGATTTTGGCGAGGCCTCTGTTCTCTCCTACAAGTGGAACTGGATTTCTCTTCTGCGTACCACCCACAATCAAATGGGCAAGTGGAAAGAGTGAACCAAGTCTTGGGTACCTATCTCCGCCACTTCGTATCCGCAAGACAAGATGATTGGTATGGTCTATTGCCATGGACGGAGTTTTCTTATAATTCTCTGGACTCTGATTCCGCTGGGGCGTCCCTCTTCTTCATTGTCTTTGGTCGCAACCCCCACCCACCCGTTCCGCTGACCTCTGCCTCCTCCGATGTCCCTGCGGTGGATAGTCTGGTCCGCGACCTATCTGCCGTTTGGAAGAAGACGCGCCAATCCCTGCTCCAGTCCTCGGCCCGTATGAAGGTCCAAGCGGACAAGAAAAGAAGACCCCCTCCTTCCTTTGTCCCGGGCGATAAGGTATGGCTGTCTGCCAGGTATGTCCATTTAAAATCCCCAGCTACAAGCTGGGTCCCCGGTTTTTAGGTCCCTTTGAAATTCTCAGGCGCATCAATCCGGTGGCCTCCAAGCTCCGGCTCCCTCCGACCATGCGCATCCCAAACTCCTTCCATGTCTCCCTACTGAAATCGGTCATCCGTAACCGGTTCTCTCGGTCTGTGGTCCCCCCGTCTCCCGTAGCTGACTCCACTAATGTTTTTGCCATCAAAGAAATTTTGGCCATGAAGACGGTTAGGGGGAGACGATTTTTTTGGGTCGACTGGAAGGGGTTTGGGCTGGAATAAAGGTCGTGGGAGCCGGAGGAGAACATCCTGGATCGGGTCTTCTTGTCTAGGTTTATGGGGGTCAGAAAGAGGGGGAGGCCAAAGAGGGGTGGGGACTGTTACGGGTGTCCCTGCAACCCCTTTGTCGGGTCACAGGCATACCCGCAACGCCGCGGCGTATCCTGCTGCGGCCGGTGCCGCAGCCCGGCCCTCGGGATGCGGACACCACAGCGGCTCTGTGTCCCACTTACCTCGCCACGCTCCTGTTTCCATCCTGGCGCGCACTCCTGCTGCCGGTCGGGTGCGCGTGCGCCCCCTAGTGCGTGCACGTGGCACTACAGGAAAATTTAAAGGGACAGCACGCAGGTGATTGGTCTCACCAGGTGCTGACCCTATTTAAGCTCTGCCCCTTCCTTAGCACCTTGCCGAATTGATAGTGCCCTGTGCCTAGAGAGGAAGCGTTCCTGAATGTCTTGTTCTGATTACCGTGTACCGTACCTTCTGCCTCTGTCCCTTGACCACGAACCATTGCCGCTTGTCCTGACCTTCTGCCTGTCCCTGACTACGAACCACTGCCACCTGCACTGACCTTCTGCCTGTTCCCGACTACGCGCCTGCTTCACAATTCTGTACCGCGCAACACCTCGGCTGCCACCGCAAGCAAGTCACGTCAGGAGTAGCGACCTGGTAGTAATCCGCCGCAGCAAGTCCATCCCGCTTTGCGGCGGGCTCTGGTGAAAACCGGACCTACTTAGACTCCACTCCCTGGCGTGGCTTACACCATTGCTTGTGGTGGTTCAGAGGATCCACTACCACATCCGTTACACTAGTGCTGCTGCAGAGAGATCCGTGTACATAAGAGACACAGTGGCAAGTGTCAGAATGTAAAATGGCTGGCCTATTTATAGGGCTGTGACATCACAAAAGCTGGCTGGCTGCATGCCTACATGTCATGGCATTGAGGGCGTTCCTTTCTTTCTCCCATAGTTCTTTGCCCCATGTCATGCCATGTGCTTGGGGCCATTTTAGAAAAAAAAGACGATTCATTACCAGAAAACACCAAGGAATTCGGCTTTGTTTAGAATCTAATTTTTCCTGGAATTCAAAACGAATTCCCCTTCGTCAGATTCGATTCGCTCATCCCTAGTCAACACCTACTTATTAAAAAGTATGTTTATTAAAGGTAACTAATAGTATTATATTATGATTAAATTAACAAATTTTAATCAAAGTGTGAAGTAATGGTGATGCTGTTAATGTTAAAACACCTATAAACAACCAGTATAAAAACCTGTATCTGTGAACCAAAATAGAGAAATTTTGCATCTGAATCAACATGATGTCAGGCGCCATCTTATCAACATAATGCCCAGTATGCCCTGGCAGCATGAATTTGGACAAAAGCACAACGAGGACTGAGTCACGGATTCATTGCGACAACAAATGGCGTCCCGGGGTTGACGGTGGGTCATGAGGAGTGAGACCATCAGATCAGAACAAACAGACGAAGAAAGTAAAAATACCCGAACCTCTGTTCCTATGTTCCTTCTGATTCTGAATGTCTACTCTGTTTTGGGTAAATTCTGCCAGGTAGGGTTCAATTTGATGCCCTGACCATCCGGTAAGATAAAGAACCAAATTTTTCTCCTTGTGTCGACTGTTTTTGTTTTGATAATTTGATAATTGGGTAATATGAATTTAATTTTTCCCTCAGTATAATTTTTTTGTACAGGCATTGTGTTTAGGGAAATCAGCAGGAAGCGAGTCAGAAAGCCACTGGGTGTTTTTAAAGTGTTTTAGGTTTTTCATTTAGGCCTTAGAGGATCAGTAATCAGAAGAACTGATTTTTTACCAGAAGAAATTATTTTTGACGAGTTGACATTAGACACTGTGTAAAAATGGATCCCGATATTCAGGTGATTAGATTTGTTCACTAAGTGTCGCATTGTGTACAGAAAGGTGTAAGTTGCTGAAGGAATGCATATAGAGAGTTGTTGTGGCCTTGTTGAAGGTCAAGTAAGTACATTTGTACATTTTTTGTTCAGGGTGAAAAAATTAGCAGAGAAAATACTTCATTGACAACTCCATTGGAGGAGTTACCAGGCTTCGACAAGAACCTGCAGGTACGTACTAAGCATACTGTAGGTAGGTGCGTAGCACCCGCCATATTAGAAAGGTAGAATGGATAGATACTCTAACTGAAGAAGGACAGGCAAAGGAAAGTTTTTTCCCCCTGGACTAGGACCAGCACAATGGGGAATTTGTAAAATGCCAAGGATAGAAAAGAGACC
This sequence comes from Phyllomedusa bahiana, assembly GCA_025379985.1. Lineage (NCBI taxonomy): Eukaryota > Metazoa > Chordata > Amphibia > Anura > Hylidae > Phyllomedusa > Phyllomedusa bahiana. The sequence continues at coordinate 95,359 of JAODAL010003421.1, read as the reverse complement.
AAAGAACCACAGAAAGAGAGAACCATAGAGAAAACAATTGCATGTGTAGTAGTAGAGTAAACTGAGTAAGTGAAAATGGAAGAAAATGAAAGGTAAATGTAGACTTAAAGAAGATGTGGAAAGTGATTTTAGAAAGTAAAGATTTAAATGTCAGTTTAGGTGGAAAAAAAAGCAAGGCAACCACCTGGCACTGCACAAAAACAGTGGTGATATGTGGTCATAGTGTTGAGGTATTATTCAGTCACTATGTGGTGGTGATATGTGATCATGATGTGGAGGTATTATTCAGTCACTATGTGGTGGTGATATGTGGTCATGGTGTGATGATATTATTCAGTCACTATGTGGTGGTGATATGTGGTCATGATGTGGCATTATTCAATCACTGTGATGGTGATTTGTGGTCATGGTGTGGAGGTATTTTTCAGTCACTATCTGGTGGTAATATGTGGTCATGATGTTGAGGTATTTGCTGTTAGTGGAATTAGAAGTAATATTGGCCTTATACAACCATTATTTAGTGGTTTTATACTCAGTAATTTGTGTTATAGCTTTTTATACATTTTAATTTATACAAAATATATCATTCGTGGAGGGGAACATATATCTTTAGACCTTTTGTGTTTACCACCCAGTTTCCTGCTGCAATCAGGTAAGGGAGACTCAGAAGCCCCAGTGCTCCATCTTAATTACAGGTTCGTGTAATGATGTCATCACACCAGACTGTATAAATTGAAGAGAGACTGATCGGGGGCAGCGTTCAGGTGGAAGAGACAGGGTGGACCCCTAAAATCAACTCCTCTGGTGGGCATTAGGCATCCCAGTCCGACACTGACTACCAGAGCTGTAACTGAGAAAGCTGAAACTGAACTACAGGTCTTATCCCTTGGCAACAAGCTATAAACATTAGATTTTGAGCCAATATATGTGATTCTGTATGAAACTACTGAAAATATTTAGTTACTATATATTGAAGATTTTTACCTTGTAATGCACACTTTCAGTAGGAGTCAAGTTTTGTATACCGGAATACCTCTTCAAAGAGTGCACTTAAGAGGTAATAAATGACCATATAGTTTAAATAATGGTCATACAAAGTTCAAGCCAGGAATTGGCTGTGTTTTCCAGCAATTAAAGATGGCATTCTTTGTTCTTTCCATGGCCATTACTTTGAGGAAGCACTGCTGATTTAAAACATCTTTACTCCAACAGAACAATTGCAGCTCTTTTTAATTAGTTTTAGTAGGCTATACTCACAGCAAATGTAATGCAACCTGTGACATGCCCAAAGGTTTTCATGTATTTCACAATAAAATGCCTGGATTTTAACAGTATCTAAAGATATACTGCACCAGGCTAGTTAATAATGGAAAACAAAAACTTACAATTAAATGGGTGAAATAAAATGGCAGAAACACATCACTGAATTTTCCTACAGTTACACATGATTTACATATTTATTTTTGGAAGGTCGAGAAACTATGTCACACTATATATAGTTAGCCAACCTATTTTAATCCCACAATAATTGCAGAGTATTTAGTAATAAGCAGTGACTGTAAATGCTGTATATTATGTATAAAAATGCTGTGCAGTTTATTTGAAAGCTCTGCATTATTCAAGCTTCAGGTCCACACATAATGTGCAGTCCCAAGGTGGCTAGAACCCACTGAATATCATCTGCCATTTAATAAGCATAATTATAGGTATTTGTGTAAATGTATTCATACAAGCAGGTCAATGAATTACTGTTAAGGGCCGTTTACACGGCACAGGACAAATACTGGTCAGTTTATCCGACCAGTATTTGTCCTGTTTTTGTGCCGTGCACACGGCCGCAGGGGGACGGCTTTTCTCCGCGACTAGCGGAGAAAAGCCTTCCCCTTTCCTATGGACATGTTCATATTCCGTTTGAAAACTGGACGGAAGAATAAACATGATCAATGAAAACCGCCAGGCGGAAAACCATAGCGGCCCATTGAAAAGTTTGTGGCCGGTTTTTCAGACGGTTTTCGAAACCGAAAACCGTCTGAAAAACCGGCCACAAACCGGTGCCGTGGGGACATGGCCTTAAACTTGCGAGCACAGCAAGCTGGTATTGACTATAGACAAGGGTAATGGTGGGAAATGGGGGGGATCCAAAATTTGAGGAACAGTCTAGGGTCTATGGTCTACCTAATCTACCTAATCAGTTGGTTCTTTGTCCATTCAGTGCTTTACCTGGATTCTTTACCATGCAGGTTGACACTATAATAATGGATGTGATAGAGGGAGAAAAGCTGAGCTCTCTGATATTTTATATGATTTGGAGCACAGTTTATGATTAAAAAGTAGAGAATATCCTACCAGAACTCCTTAAAGGACCTATACAAGGTTTTTTTTTCCCCTTAGTTCATCAGAAATTGGTTTTAGATATATTGTAGTGTCAGTAACTTTGCTTACATGCAGGTAAATACAGGATTTCTGGTTGACACAACAGTGTCTCTTAGATCACATGTCCTGCACTCTGGCTTCGAAAGGGGAGAAATCTCTCCTTGAGGAGAGGAACCAATAAATTGGTCGGTGTGAGGGTTTACTTGCCATTCAGAACTCTTTTTATTGTTGTTAATGTTGGACCATTACAAAGCTGACAGTAAAGCTATATATAATAAACTATTTACAATCCCTGCTGGTCCAGATCTAACCTTCCACACTTCACATTCATTCTCCCCGTGTCTTCCCTTACTGGCTCACCAACTACTTTACCTATATTATATACATTTTTACATATTTACATATATTTACAGTTTTACTTGCCATTCAAACCTAACTGACTGTTTTGCATAAAGCAAAGGCTTATGGGAAAAGAGCTGAGGAGCTCCATAGCGCACTCTATTTGATGCACTCTGGCTGAAAGACACAATGCTTTCGACAGGAAGTCTGTCTCTGTATGCATTTCTATAAGGCTACTTCCACACGGCAGAGCACAAAATACTTGTCAGATTCTAATCAGAATCCGACCAGTATTTTACACTTGGTTTTCATTTTTTATACTAGTTTTGTCCCGTTTTTTTGCCACAGTTTTCAGATTTTGGGCACTCTATTCAATTGAACAGTACTATAATCCGCCATTTTCAAGTGAAATATTATAGAACATGTTCTAAGTTTTTTAACCCAGTTTTCGGATTTCAAATCCATCCTCAAAAAACTTGAGATGTGTAGATTACAGCTCAGATTTTTTATTTAGGTTTATGGGAATGATTTACAGTTGGATTTTTGCAGATTTTAGTTACCGAATCCGCTTGAGATGTAACCTAAGACTGACTTTGAACCTCTTATAGGAATGCATAGAAGTTCTTCAACAGTGCTAAAAAGAGAAGGGGGAAACAGAGTGTAGTTTATTGAGTTGTAAAATAAGGGAGAATGTTTTATAGTTTAACTTCTCATCTTTTCTGAAGTTTTCAGCTACTGTTCACCAACACCAAGACTCTCCACACTTTGAGAACACCAGGAAAAATCAAGCCATTGGAAAAGCTGATTACTCAGCTAAGGGAGATACCAGGCACTAGTTACCTCTAAAGACATGCTTTTGCATCAGAATATTGTGTTAGTGTTTAATTTATATGTTTATACAATATTCGGAGGCAAATATATATTCTCACAGGTAACTAGGGCCGTTTAGCTCCCTTTAAGCTGAGTAATCAGCTTTGCTATAGGAATGCATAAAGAGATTCACTTCTGGGTTACACAACCATGCTGTGTGTTTCAGCAACTCAGAGTGCAGGTCACATGACCCAGTGGTAACAGTGAGTAATCCTGTATGCAGCTGTAGCTAAGCAGAATTATTGGTGCTACTGTACCTAGAAACGATTTCTAATGAACTAATGAAAAAAATAAAAATCTAACTGAATGGTCCTTTAAGAGACAGTAACATCTTTCCCTGTATCAGTGTGTGTACAGAGCAAACTGTCAATCAAGTTTTTACTTATCCTGCTCCAACTCATATAAACCTATATATCACAAATAGTGTTGAGCGATTATTATCGACAAAGTTGAAATCGGCACGGTTTTTATGTTGATCGGATTTTTTAGATCACGCGATAAATATCGCGCCATTTTCAGCGCTTCCTGTCATTTTGGCGGCCAGCAAATCAGCTTAGAGAATAGAGCAGGGTGAGCTGTGTGTGCGACGTCATGACTGGGATGTGTATGGTTGCGATTGGCTGGAAAAATCACATGACCTCATTTTACATAGAACAGCCCTTCCTGTTCTGCCTCAGTGTGTGTCAGCGTCTCATAGGAGTAGGACGTGCACTCTGCCTCTGTCCACACAGCTCAGCAAACAGCTCAGCGAAATTGTTCTATTTGTTCACAGAGACAGCTATACTTTTAGCTGTGAACATTAGAACTTAGGTAGATTAGAGATTTGCAGATTTTAGGTAGTTAGGCTGAGAATTTTAAAGGAGCATCTAGCCCTGTAAAGTCACGAGGGGAGCGGGGGAAGGGGGGGCGCGGGTGAACACAGACAAGCTCTTTAAAGGATAGTGGATATAGTGCAGCTGAGACTTAGTTTAGACATTGCATTGCAATGGCTTTTTATTAACAGTTTTCTGTTGAAATATTACTTGTATGTTGGCCAGCTTGAACTTATATTAGGATAAACATCTTTTCTAGTATCTGCAGGTCTATTTGTTAGGTGCAAAACTCCACTTTTATTAGAAATTCTGCAAATTCTATATGAACAGAGGATTTAAATCATTATATCACTGCAAATTATAATCCCTGTTAAAACATAACTTTTACTAGACTATCTAAAATTATACAATCTAGACCCCTATAAATTACCTCTACATACCTAAATGATACAGCATACTGTGTACTATCTGTCAGTGGAGTAATCGCCCCGATAAAGGACGGCTCCGCTTTTATGACAGATAATATCACTACATTCGGGTAGAAACACCTTTATATCCCAGCCTATCCCGACGCGTTTCCCCCGTATACAATTTTAGGGTTCATTCTGGGGATTCAAAAACTCTCGCTGTGGAAATAGAGTACGCTATATACTAGCATATACAACCTGTCTTTGAATACATATACCTCTCATTTAATTTCAATAGGGTGATGTTAATTAGCTTAGATGGCCCATGTCAGGTATCAGAAAATGATACTCCCCGCTGTCCTTTGGTATGCTGGCAACCTGGATAAGGGTACAGAGCAAATCGTCTCTGCTTCCTTAATGCCTCTAAGGCCACGCAAATGTTTAAACAGTTAGCCCTAATATTTCCGAATTGGTATATTATACTTTTTACCTATTGCCGGGTGCTCTAAACGGTGATTTACCCGGTCGTCCGGATATTGGATCGCATGTCCGGAAGAAAAAAGCTTGTCTTTTACGTGTTAGTGCCGCCGGGATGACACTGCGCATGTCTGAGAGTCCAGCCCAGACATGCAGGCGCCCGGAGTTCACTAAAAACTTCACTTGCGCAGTCTGAAAAAGAAGATAAATTGTCACTTCGGGTAGCGCTGCCGGGATGTCACAGTACATTTAAATAGAAACAGCTCGCTGCTGCCACTAGAGCTCAAAAATATAAGTGCCTGACCTAATACACGCACAAGCTGCACAAACAAACCCATGGCGAGCACACTCTCCCCCGACACGACCCCACACACTGTTATGTATATTGATGCAGCGAATTTGTGAGGGAGTCTCGCCTTAGTTACAAAATTCCCATGCAATTGCCATACAACGACATGCATAGGTTAATAGTGGGCTTAATACTGTGGACAAATTCGGGGTACAATCGTTCACTGGTACTCAGCTGTCTTGAATTATAAGTTGTAGGTAATCAGTGAAATATAATGGAAATTTATTATTAGGGTGCTATACCATCTAATGGTCTGATCTCGAACTAGTCATTAGTGGTCCTCTTTGAGAGAGTGCGAACAAGCAGTGCTGAGTGTTAGGCCCAAAGCAGAGTCTATTCAATATAGCAACCAAATTGCAATAGTCTCATTAAGGCCACTTTGTGGAACGGATCCTACGGTAAATCCATTGGGCCTCTTTGCATAGAATTCGTCTATCCCATTCCCCTCTCTGGGGGATTGGGCTCCAACCTCTAAGATCACAAAAACGCAGAGATTCCCATTCACCTTTATGATGTTCCCATATGTCGAGCTATTGGAGTGTCTCTCCTACTTTCGTATATCCCCCAGATGTTCTCCCACACTTCTTTTTGAATATTCTCCTTGTTGTTCCAATATAGTTATCAGTGGGCAGGGGCATTTAAACATGTAAACTACTCCTTCTGTCCTACAGTTGGCAAAATAACGTATGAAAAAATTGTTTGCAATTAGAGGCTTGTGAAGGGATGTAGTTGTAATGTATATATGGGCAGGCTACACATCTCTGCCCGCTTTTAAAACATTCGATCGGTAGCCTTTCCAGCCACTGCCTTGGAAGGTGTTGATGTATATTGATATGGATCAGTCTATCCTTGATTGATCTACCCTTCCGATAGGTTATCAAAGGGGTTGAAGGAAGATATCCCTATTAGGTCCTGTTCCAACCATTAAAATTTTCCCCAGTTATTTTTTAAGGATATTTCACACTTCTACATTTCTGTCATCCAAAGATTGCAAAACTATACGTGCCCTTATTGTTGTCTTTAATTTCTTGGGTTTTACCTTGTAGCAAAGTGGTCCTATTCTGTTTTTGTGCATGCCTAAAACGCTGATTCTGGACTTTTGAGAGGAATTATCCTCGATTAAGAAATCTACTCTCTTAAATTACACTGGATGTCTCCTAAATCCTCATATCTGGGAGCAATTCCTCTTAACTCTCAGAAAATTGACCCTTCGGTTTTCCTCTCATACATGGCAATGGGGTGGTAACTTTCCCAGTGTAACAGATGATAGTTGCTGTAGGTTTCCTATACATTTCTGTTTGGTTATTAACATTGGATCTTTGATAAAGGACATTCAAGAAGGGTAAGCATCGTTCCTGCATTTCAATGTGAAAAACTGCATACCCGATCTTTATTTTTGTTTAAGTTGTGTAACAAAATCCTCTAAAGTGACACCTTGTGCCTTTCCATAGGATGATGATGTCATCAAGAGATGTACATTCCACAAATTAAATCTGGGGGGGCCATTGATCAATCCCGGGCTGAAGATACCAAGGTGGCCTCCACAAGCCCAGGGAACAGATTTTGCATATGTGGGAGCGCAGGGTCCTCATTGCGGTGCACCTGAGTGGGTGGAAGGTCATTATGTTTGCATAAGGACAAAATAATTATGTCTGGCACAAAATCAAGTTAATTTGATGACCAAAGCATTATGGCATTGGAATTCTTAACAACTTGTAGACAAAAAATATTCTACTGCCCGGATACCGTTTTCATGTGGGTATATTACTATATAAGCTTTCTACATCTATAGAGCCCAATAGTACTTCTTTGCTGGACTGAAATCCCGTCCAATTACGCAAAAAGTTCAGTAGTGTCTCTTATGTACGATGGCAGTGTGGTTCAAACTCTGCAAGATGTTATCTTTTAGATCCCCACATTTTGCGTTATTGATCTACACCCGAGACTATTGGTTGCCTCTTTAGAGGGGGTTTAGACCAATATGGATCTTAGGAATCGAGTAGTATAGTATTTGGGGTTGGTCGGGCATCATAAAATTTAAATTTGTGTTTGTTATCAGGCCTGTTCTAAGCCCTCCACATGATCCTTTCTAGCTCCTGATAAAGATTGTTGTTGGATCTGAAGGTTTTAAAATATTATTTTGCCTTTTGTCCGTAGATTTACATAAACACTGGCCATTAGATCACAGTCTGAATCCTTGTTTGTGGAGTGGGAAACCAGACTCATAGATAGTCTGTTACGACTTATGAAAATCTTTATTAAAGGAGGGAAAAATAAAACACTAGAGACAGGGCCTGGTTATCAAATACAAGAATTTAAATTTATGGAATGCCCTCCATCCCAAATACCTACATTCTACTCGATTCCTACAAAGCTTCCATACATAAGGGCATACCGCTAAAAGGCAGACCAATAGTCTCGGGTGTAGGTATCAATAAACCAAAATGTGGGGATCTATATAGATAACATCTTGCAGGATTTTGTATCCACACTGCCATCTTACCATCAGAGCCACTTTGATCTTTTGCGTAGATTGGACGGGGATTACAGTCAGCAACGAAGTACTATTGGGATCTTTGTTGTAATAGCTTATATAGTAATATCCCACTTGAAAACGGTATCCGGGGGCAGTAGAATTATTTTTGTCTACAAGAAGTATAGAATTCCAGGCTCAAATGCTTTGGTTCACCCCAAAATTACTTGTTTTTGTGCTAACGACATAATTATTTTGTCTTTTTGCAACAAGACCTTCTCCACCAGCTCAGGGGCTCGCAATGGGGAGCCCTGCGCTCCCACATATGCAAATCTGGTTCTGGGTGGTGGGTGGCCACCTGGTATCTCAGCCAGGGGGATGATCCAATGGCCCCCCCCAGCTTATATCTGGGGGAGGTACTTTGGTGACCTTCATCCTCAAGGGGAAGGGCATAGGTGTCACTTTGAGGAGTTTGTTACACAACTTAACAAAAATAAAATCGGTATGGCATTTCACATTTGAAATGCAGGATGATGCTTAACCTTCTTGGATGTCCTTATCATTAAAGATCCTATATGGTTAATTATCCCATTACAGGTATGTATAGGAATCCTACAGCAACTAACAGCCTGATTTACACTGGGAAAGTTACCACCCATTGCCTTTGTAGGAGAGGAATACCGATGGGTCCAATTTCTGAGAGTTTAAGAGGAATTGCATCCAGGAGATGAGAACTTTAGGAGACAGTCGGTTATCTTTAAGAGAAGAGATTTCGTAATCGAGGATATCCCTCAAAAGTCCTTAATCAGCTTTTAGGGCATGCACAAAAACAGTATAGGATCAACCTTTGCTACAAGGTTAAAAACCCAAGAAATAAAGACAACAATAAGGCACGTATAGTTGCAACTTTTGACGCAGAAATGTAGAAGTGTGTAATATCCTTAAAAAATACTGGGGATTTTTTATGTTGGACAGGACCTAAAGGATATCTTCCTTCAACCCCTTTGATAACCTATCGGGAAAGCGGTTGTTCTTTCAAGGATAGATGATCCATAGAGTCATTATACATCAACACCTTCTCAGGCACGTGGCTGGAGGAGACCGATTCGGTATGTTTAAATGAGGGCAGAGATGTGTTAGTCTGCCCACTAATATTACAAACTTAATCCTTTCACAAGTGCCTAAATGGAAAAAACAATTTTTAATACGTGATTTTGCCAACTCGTAGGACAGGAGTAGTTTACTTGTGTATTGCCCTTGCCCTACATTAACCTATTTGGGAAGTAATTAAACAAGGAGAAATATTCAGAAGGGTGGGAGAACATCTGGGGGGATATACGAAATAGGAAGAGACACGCAGTAGTCGACATATGTGGGAAACTTCTTAATGGTGAATTGGAATCTACTGCGTTTTTGATCTTAGAGGGTGGTTGTGAGAACCATCCCCAGAGGAGGGGAATGGGATAGACGAATTCTATGCAAAGTGGCCCAATGGATTTTACCGTATATGGATTCTGTTCCATCCAAAGGGCCTTAATGAGTCTTTTTGCAATTGGTTGCTTTATTGAATAGAACTCTGCTTTTGGGCCCTGTTCACTCTGCTCTGTCTTGTTCGCAATTCCATAGAGGACCAACTATTGGACGTTCAGATTGGACCAGTAGATGTGTATCTAAGCACCATTTATAATTTTTTCCCTTTATATTCACTGATTACCTACAGTCTGATAATTCAAGTCAGATGAGGACAGTGAACGTTGTACCGAAATTTTGGCCTGTATTAAGCCCCTATTAACCTATGCATGTCGGTTGTATTGCAATTGCTGGGAAATTTTGAGAACTTAGGCGGAAGACGGTCCCGTCACAATTAGCTTGCTATCAATTTACATATCAGTGTGTGGGTTCGAGTCGGGGGCGCAGGTGTGATCGCCATGGGTTGTTTGTGCTTGCCGTTGTGGCGTGTATTGGTCAGGCACGTATATTTTGCTCTAGTGACAGAGTGAGATGTGCTTTTTAAATGTACAGTGACGATCCCGGCAGCGCTACCGGTAGTGACATGTATCGTCTTTCCAGGATATGCGCAGTGAAGTTTTTAGAACGCGGGCGCAGCATGGTCTGGGCTGGCTCTCCAGACATGACGCAGTTGTCCATTCCGGCGGCGACTTAACGGAAATGAACATGCTTTTTTATTAGGTCCATGAGCAGTCCAAATATCCGGAAACGCGAGGTGGGTAAATCAACCTTTAGAGGAACCCAGGATTAGGTATAAAGGTAGAATTTTACCAATTCGGAAATATTTAGGGGGCTTATTCTGTTTTACTATTTGAGGGGACTTTGGAGGCATTTAGGGATTGCAGAGGAAGATTTGCTCTGTATCCCTCTTATCATGGGTCTATGCCAGCATACCAAAGGAGCATGCGGGGAGTCGTGAGTTTCATTACTATTACCTGACTGCATATAAGCTATGTATCAGTATCCCTTTTTAAATTTATTTAGGTGTTATTTGTATTTCAAGACAGGTTGTTTATGCGGTTGTATATAGCGTACTCTTTTTACCCGCAGAGGTTTTTTGAATCCCCTGATGAAACCTAAAATTGTAAGGGGAGAAAACGCACGTCGGGATTACTGGGATCTTAAGGGTTTTATACTCGTATGTAGTGATATCTGTCATAAACGGAGACCGTCCTTTATAGGGGCGATTACTCCCACTGACGGAATAGTACACAGTTTGCTGTATCATTTAGGTATGTAGAGGTTATTTATAGGACTTTTGTTAGCTGCAAATACTCCACTTTTATTATCAGTATTTACATTTCAGATAGGTGTTCAATTATACCACATTACACACTGTGAATGTTTGAATATATCCACCTTTGCACTTAAATTACAATCCTGCAATCTTGTAGTCAGCAAGGTTGTTTGTTGCCAAAATACCCGTGTATCGTCGGAAAACATCCAGTTATGTGTTTTTGGACTTTTGCGCACCCAGCCACTGTTCATTGTCGCGCATCTACGTAAATCTTAAAAAACAGCAATTCTATATTTACCACAGGTGAATTGAAAGTGCAAAAAATTACGTTATTATACCAAATACATAAACAGGATACGTGTTTTGTAGCGGGTACTTTTGCCTGGTCCAGAATTTGTTGATAGACACCTGCAGTTATAAATTTTGGAATCCAGCAATTTTGTTTTGATTAGAGGGATTGAGAATAGCTTTTGGGGTGATTTTGAGTCTTTTAATAAGAGACTTTCCCAAAAACTATTCATACCTTCTCAAATTTTTATATTTCTGATCATGGAGAGAAATGGGGGTGGTAAGCAGCAAGGGGGGGGGTTTTTTTTTTTTGGGGGGGGGGCCATGGAGGTAGAGGTACGAGAGAAGGTGCTCCTTCCAGTTGCTGGCGACAACACGCTGCCAGCGGATCGTCAGTTGCAGGACCATCAGGCCTGTCATCGCTGGGTCAGGGCCCTGTGAATCTAAAGTAATGAACATCGGTCGCCAATCTGTCCTTCAGTGGTTAATGCAACCTGCATCTAGCAGTCGTACCTCTTAGTCCTCCTAGTCACAGGCCACAAATGTCGTCATCAGCATCCGTCCAACATCGAAGCAGCCCAAATGTCAACTCGTGTAACCACCACTGTGGATAATCCATTGTTCTGAGACCCTCTTTTGATGACAAATTGGGTTGGGGTCAGAAGGCATGTTAAAAGATCATAGGGATGATTTAGTCTGTCTGACGCCCCAGTTTACTGATGCCATCAGAGGAGGTGAAGGAGCGGCAATCGGCAAAAATCCCGGGCGGTCGGGCAAGCCTTGCAGTGACCCTTGCTTGTAGCCCGCAGCTTCTGGATGCAGAAAGTCAGGGACGGACCAAGTCTCCTTGTGGTTGATGATGATGATGATGATGGACGACATTTGAGGATCCATCCTGGTCTTTCCGCAGGAATTTGCTTGCGAGCGCTTCATCAGTGGTCGAGGAGGAAGACTATGGGGTAGTGTCAATAGGGTCCCGCCACAAAAAAGGATGAGGGCGGTCGCAGGAAGTCCGTGATATGATTAGCCAGGCCTCGGTCAGCGCAAACCCCGCTCCTCGCTTATCGCCGTCAAAATGATCCAGGACCTCTCAAGCCTGGGCCTTCTTTGAGCATGCCTCTGATTCACCTAGCGAGGTCATATGCCGCCTTTGCCGTAAATGCATTAGTTGAGGCAAGAACCTTAAGTGGTTCAACACCACCAACCATGTCTAGTCACATGCAGCGGAATGCATGAGTTGAAATGGAGGGAACTCTTGGGCCAAAAAAGGCCAGACGGGAAAAAAAAACAGGCCTCCAACCACTGTACACCTCTGTCTCCGCCTCCTCCTCCTCCTCCTTCTCGCACACCACCAAGCGTTCCTCAGCTGCCCAGTCTCTCATGATTCATTGTTCAGGATCAGCCTCCGTTCTGTCTCACCGTGCCGAGTACCACCAGAGACCATCCTAACCACTTCTCTTCCGCCATTTGACGACATGCACGCCGTCAGCGGCCAGTCTAGCAGCAGCCTTCTGTCTTCCAGGTTTGGGAGCAGAAGAAAACACTTTAACCCACAAACCATACCAAAGCCAAAAGCCTGATGTCGGCATTGCCAGGCTTTTGGCCTTGGAAATTTTGCTTTAACGTTCTGGTTGGACTCAGATGGATTTCCGCCACGTCATGGCCCTGCCTGCACCAATACCAGATTGCCGAGCAGGCATTTCTTTGCCAGAAAAGCAGTTCCTGCTGGCCAGCCACGTGTCATCTAAAATTTCAAGCGCGTTTGTCTGCTCTGTGTCGGAAAAAGTCCATCTCACCACCGACAAATGGACTAGTAAGCAGGACAGGCCGCTATATCTCTGTGACAGCTCGCTGGTTCGACCCCCCCCCCCCCCACACCCGATATCCACCACTGAGTATATCCCGAGCGCCACCCCCCAACACCCCCAGCCGGTGGATGTCTCTGGGGGGTGACGGTGGCTCTCAGGCTGGCGCACGCTCTTCAAACCCCGCGGGATGGTGCAGGGCATCTTTCCCCAAAGAGTCCTCTGATGCATCACGTGCCCAGAGACACAGGCCGTGTGAAATTAATCTGCCTTGGGAGACCTTCCACACACAGGTCAGGAGCTGTGGACGGCTCTAAGCACGAGTACAGGAGCGCATGGCTGGGTGACAAGAATCCTTGTGCCAGGCAAGGTGGTGTTGCGATAATGGGACGGAAAATCTGCTGGCCGCCCTTAATGATCGGTGCGATGGTGCACATCCTTGCCTGGCACATTCATGAACCTGTCGTACAGAAATTTATAAAGAGCTTCCCGGGTCTGGCACTGCTGCTGAAGAAGGCTCGAGGTCTGAGTTCGCACTTCTGCCGTTCGCCACCCTGCTTCGTCCGCCTGGCTGAGTTGCAGCGTCAGATCGGCCCCGTCAACCGTCTCATTGTTGTCGTGGCATACTAGCTGGAATTCCACCTACTCATGCTCCAGAGATTGTGGCAGCACACATGCCTTTACACAAGTACGAAGTGGACTCATGGCCTGACAAGCAGCGGTACAGACCTCGGGGTGGTGAACCACCGAGAGTGAGGCAGGTGAAAGTGCTATGCACCTCCTTGCCAGTTTGAAGAAGCCACCAAAATGGTCAGTGCGGACAATGCCCTTTTCAGCGTGGTGCAATGGTGGTGAATTAGTCTGGAACGATCGTGTCACTATGAAACAACAGGCCCGCCAGCGACGGGGAGGAGACGACAACAGATGCGGACACGGAGCCTTTCTATCCGTCAATATTCCACAAGGGCCCGACAGTTAAACAATTTCATCGTCTTCATTAAGGGGGGCAGTGGTTCGAGGTTCCATAGCGTAGTGCAAGTGTGGCGCATCAGCTTCAGGGTGCTTCATCTCAGGCAAGGTCAGGGCTGGGTTGATGCTGTGCCGGCGGAAGCGAGGAGAGATATTCCTAGACACCGATGTTACCGACGTCCCTGCCTTGGAAAGAGGTTGGCGCGAATTTGTGGCGGGAGGAGGAAGGATGAGCAGATCAGGTTTGCTAGTGCCCTCGACCCAGGGCTTGGGAAACTAGGCTCACATCTCTCTCTGAGTGCTTGAGTTGCTCCCATTTCCTCACTACATGATCCTAGCATTAAGGCCTCAAAATGAACAACAGTTACTGGGTGCCACCATCCTGGCTCCCAGGTACAAAACAAAAATAAGCACTTTCCTTCCAACCACCCAAATGAGAGTAAAACGCAGGAAATGGAGGGACCTTGCTCGATTGATCAACTGGAGACATCTGTTGCGTCTGCGTCACATTCCCCAAATGTCACGGTGGAACAACATCAGCGACGTGACAGCAGTAGAGTGCCAAGTGGGCGTAGCGGCAGCAGCAGGCAAGGTGGAAGAAGCCTAATGGGTGACCTCTGGCAATCTTTGTTTACCACCTCCAACCAACGCATGCTATGTAGGGCACACATCCAACACACAGAGATCAGGCTTAAGATAATTGGTGCACGACTATCTGCCTCTCAACACCGATGTTTTTGCATGTGTTCCAGACCCAATAGACTTCTGGGTATCCAAAATGGACGAATGGCCCGAGCTGGCTCGTCACGCCAATAGAGGTGTTGTCCTGCCAAGCAGCTAGCAGTATATCCTGAGCGGACTTCAGCACTGCTGGAGGAGTCATTACAGACAAAAGCATCCGGATTTCACAGATGATGTGGATCGTTTGGTCTATTCATCAAGATGAATCTGGCATGGATCTATGGATGTTGTGGCCCCAATTGCCGAGGTCACCGATTAGTTGGCCAGTCTATCTTCACATTCCTTTCAAAACAGAAATGGTCTATTGAAAACTTTTTTTTATTATGATCATTCTTATCTGCATTTTTTATTCTCTTTCCCAACAGTTCATTTTTGCATGGAGGAGAAACTGAAAAAGACAGAAAGGTTTTCATGGACAAAACCGTATTCCATTTACTCATTTATCTTAAGAAAATTTAACGCATTGTCATGGTTTTGAGGTCATGGTTGACTGTGGAGTTACAGCAATTATCATGGTCCTTTGGAACAGAAATGTGGCTTCTAAGTGGCATTCTCACCTCAAATTTTAACAGTGGCTGAGCAGTCATTTTTATAATTTTTTGGGTCATGCTGCTTTGAAATGCAGCAATACTACTGGGTCCTATTCTAAAAATGTTGTTTCTACAGACCTTTGTTCTTCACAATTGTCAAGAGTGGTCAAGGGTGATGGTGCTGTCAGAAACAGGTATTGGTAGGGACACTGTTAATGGAACATATTGCAAAATGACTGGTTTTTGCATCATCTTTAACATGCTATAAATCCCTGTATTGAGACAAACCATTTAAGACAATGAAAAAAAAGAGAAACAATGACTTGTGGGAATACATCCTATTTTAGAAATGTGTTTTCTTGAATTAAAGTACTATAAAACTTTGCATGTACAAAATAGCTGTTAAAAAAATTCCTCTGAATTGTACAAGGGAGGTACTGGAAAACTTGACCAGATGTAGGTTATTCAGAGGACATGGAGTACTAGGAGCTCGGACAGAGAACAAAGTACAGTGACCATTTCCTCAAGCACGTTGAGTTAATTGAGAATAAGAATGGCCATGATAAAGGGCACCTGGGTGTAACAGGAGCGTTAATCCACCAGTTATTTCAAGTGATGCTCAATTGGGTCCACACTTAATACGGAGGGGCAAGCGCTACCCAGTATTGACTGTGTACTGAGGAAGGCTGGAGTTCTCACACTTCCGCTTCCGTACTCTGCTTAAGCACGACGTTTTCGTTGCTGCTCATAGGGCATTTTAACCTGCGTGTAATAGATGACGGACGCCTGCCTGGGCATTCTTCACAGCACCCCAATCGGTAACTCCAGGCATGGGTCATGCCTGTGCCCAGGACAGTATAGTACAATGTCCAGTGAAACTAAAATTGGTGGTGAAAGACTCCTTTTTTGCGGACTTTTTAATTTGGGGGTCATGAAGGTTTGGGGCTCATGCTGCGTTCCAGGGACTGGATATTCAATGTCCAGTTCAAGTATCATGATGGTTCAATCATACTGCTTCTGGCACTTTTTATTTGTGGGTGATGCAGGTTTAAGGGTCAGGCTGTTTTGGTACAAGACAGGGATAGTGAATGGTCTGTGACTTTTTTTATGTGACTTTTATAACCTAAGTTGTGTTTTGCCTAAGTTGTGAACGTATCCATTTGACTGTTGTGGTTGTTTAATTTCAGATTCAGCCCTTGTTTGGTGAATAATGAAGGTGTTGTTGCTCTCCCATCGACTTTAATGGTTCATCGCGCCATAAGCGGATGACTCACTATTGAAAAACCTTATCGAAAGCGGCCGACTATCGATCGATCTCGATAGCCAACGCAATCGCTCAACACTAGTCAACACTGCAAATATTGACTTGCTGCATTAGCTCATTCTAACTGTCAATAAAAGCTTTTGTTAATCATATTATGATTTGCACTGTATTTCTGTTGTTATAAAAACATTGACAAACACCATATTCAACCGAGGGAACAGATCATGTGAAAATATAATATTTGTGTCCTTCTCAAAACTTTTGGCCATGACTGTACATTGAAGGTGACAGAAAAGGTTACTGTGTTGTAGGAAACGCTTGTGGTGTTTGTATCTTAACGGTGTAGGTTAACTGATGATAGATGAATGTAGCTGATTGCAATTATGGTTACGTCCCAGATAAGATCAATATCCTTCCTTTGAAACCGTATGAAGCTTCTACTTCAAGTAGTGAAATACCGGGGAACTTTACACCAATTTTCAGTGATGGTTATGTGGTGTTTCGATGCTTTTACAATGTACATTTATCTTAAAGTTATAGAAAGGGATTAGTGATTAGCCACTCTAGGCAGTTTTAGGGCAAATCTGGCCTTTGCATTTGAGGGATGTTCCCACCATGCTCTCAATAGGATATGCCATCAGAGTGTAATAGGTGAAAGTCTCACCTCTGGGACCTTCACCTAATTCGGGAATGGGTTCCTGAAAATCTCTGTTCAGAACGAAGATTCGGTCATGCTCGTGCATGACTCTAAGGTGATGTCTCCAATGCACAGAAAAAGTCAGTTTTTTGTTTTTTTTTTCAGTGTTTTCTAAAAATGCTGAAAACTGCTTCCATAGACAAAAAAGGCAATACAGTATTGCCTTTTTTTGTATGCAATTGTAGTACCAGAAACCACCCCCCCTCATGTACTGAGGGTATGCGAGTGGTTGTTCTATTGGTATTTTTGCCTTTGTGCAATCTCCCCATGCATTATACTGTGGCTTTTCTGCATGCTGATGTGAACAGGTGTTAAGTTGGTGTGCAGTTTTTTTTTTTTATCTAATTGTTCCCCTAGCAGTGTGATATTTGAGCTTTTGCTCTGCAATTAGCTGCACCTGTCAATTTTACCCAGTGTAGCATAAAGGCCAGAGTTGCAGCTCTCTGGGTTCAGTTTAGTCCAGCAATGGAGCTGTGAACATGGCCCAAAAATTGTGGTGTTTTTTGAGTAAGTAATGTCCCATTCTTTTGTATGTATGTTTTTTTGTTTTTTTTTTTCTGTAAAACATTATAAAACCATCTTGAAGAAGCGAGGAAGGCGTGTTTCAAATTAAGAAAAAAAATACTTTATAATCAAACCAATTTTTGCCTATAGATTTGCCTCACAAAGCAACAACAATGGGCCTCATTTATCAAAACTATCTAATGTAAAACTTTCTGGTTTTAGGGAACAATCAGAGCTCAGGTTCCATTTGTTGTATGATTCTGGAAAAATAAAATCTGAGCTCTGATTGGTTGACATGGGCAATGGAAGAAGCTTATTGTTAGACCGTTCTGATAAATGAGGCTCATGGGGGTTTTTTTTGTGTTAATGCTCACATCATTTTGTCTCTGGAGAGACAGAGGACATAGGCTCTCCTCCATTTCTGTAATCTGTCTGATTAATCAACCTCACACAGTAAATGAATCAAATGAGTGGAATCTCTTAAAGGGGCGTTTCCATCTGGCTCTAGTCTTTGCACACCAGATGTGCTGGGAACTCTGGTGGTGAAAGGAGACTGAAGCACATGAAATATTTACTATTACCCATTTCAGTAAAGTGACATTGATGTAACATGACAGATTATTGTTGGAGTGATTCAATATACTATTGGCTTTCATGGGGCATTGAAGCTACTTTTTTAATAATTTTGGGTAAATACCGCTATAATTGCGTTTTGGCTTCTCAGTATAACTTTTTTTTTTTTTTTTGAGCGTCCAACTTCTTTATGGACTCCATAAATTATAGTGCTACCCCGTTTATTGGCTCTTCAGGTCATTACATTTGTATCTGCGATAAGTAACTATTAGGCCAGGTTCACATCTGTGTTAGAGGTTCCATCCAGAGCCTTAGGTACAGTTAATTCCGCTCAGCAGGCAGCGCTTTTTCTTTTTTTTTTTTTTTTTTCTTTTAAAGTGACCACCCACCTTAAACGGACACCTGCTGGACCCCATTGTAGTTGATGGGATCCGTTGAGCACTTTTACTGCCCATTATTTAACAGACCTGGTGTGGTGGCGCTGGTACTACAACCCCTCTTTTTTTTTTTTTTTTGTTTTTGTGATCTGTCCAATTTGGGTCCTGAATGAGCACACAAACCAGGCATGTGCTTTTCTATACAATGCTGGTTATTGGCCAATATTTTTATACAGCCTCTAGGAATATAGGGACAGCATATTTTGGCCATGTTACAGCAACACTACAATGATTATAAGCCTGATTGGGCAATGCTGTTTTATTTTTATTTTTTTGTATAATCTGAATTGCATGAATTTAAAGTAAACTTACATACAAAAATGCAGCATACCTTTTAGTCTGTATATAAAAAAAACAAAACAGGATGCCACAAAAAAGCTGCTTATTGTGGGTTTTATACTGAACCGGAAGGAGAGCTTTCTGTAAATTCTATTTTTGTCATTTCTATCAAATAATTGGTATTGGGGAGGAGGGTTGTGCTTAAAATTTTGGC
The DNA here is from genome assembly GCA_025379985.1 of Phyllomedusa bahiana. NCBI lineage: Eukaryota > Metazoa > Chordata > Amphibia > Anura > Hylidae > Phyllomedusa > Phyllomedusa bahiana. The sequence goes on along the minus strand of JAODAL010003421.1, from coordinate 76,212 downwards.
TTTGTTTGTCCTCACAAACTGATCATATTAAATTCATTTTTCACATTCTTACAAAGGTGAAGATATTTGCCTTCTGAGAGCCTATGTATATGGAGTCCCTCTGGTTCCATACTGCAGGGCTCTAGGCACCATATGATGTACCTTACAACACATTTCAGAGTTTTTTTTCCCTAGGAGGTGATGGTTCTAAAGGAGAAAACTGCTTTGCAATATGGCATTCTGTTGAACACGGCTCAATGTTATTCACTCATATACATTACATCCCACATTTGAACCAATATATATATTACTTAATAAGAAAAACCCCTTCTCTGATCTACCAAGGAGCACCCACAAATACCTACTAAAAATTTGAGGGCTACAGAGATATAGTAGGACCCAACAAAAGACTGGTGTTGCAGCTCCGTACAACTCCATGGTTGTAATAAGACTATATGTGTAAGGCCTAGTTCCCACTAAAAATCCATTACACATACTATCGCTTAAAGCTGTTAAAATGTTTAGGTCTTATGACTTCACAGCTGATATATAATTTTTTAGTAATAGATGAAAAAGAGAGCCAGATTTTGCATAAACTTGAACTTCAATGAAAAGTGTTGTGGTGCTACTTGTTACAATTATGGTACTGTTGAGGTACTACTATACTCAACTTTTATATTAGAAGTTCTTATTGCTATGGAGATTAAAGGGGTTGTATCGCTACAAAGATCATGTCTCAGATTATGGGGACAGTAAAAATAAGCACTTTTGTAATTGGGTTGCATTACCTCAGTCACTTGGTTTAGCAGATATGAGCTTTTCTATGCATCTGTTTTATTTCTGCTGGTCAGGACATGCCCCCTGCATTGTGATTGGCTGGCTGACCTTTCATTCAGCCTGTTGGGATACGCCCAATACACCACCTGCGCTGTGATTGGCTGCCTGCACACTCTGTGTTTACTCCCCTCTGAGCTGTTAAAATCGATAGTGAAACCAAGGTCTGCTGCCTCTATACTCTTCTCTCAGCTCTAGGGTGAATGATCTGGGCAATTACTGCCTGTTTAAGTTACAGATCCCCTCATAACACAGTCTTAGAGTTTCCTGCCTGTTAAGGGGAGAAGAGGTGAGGAGGGCAGTGTGCACTCCTCCATATAACCCAGACTGCTGCCTGGTAACAGAGGGGGAGGGGGGCAGTGTACACTCCTCACATGTCTCATCAGTTCAGGCTGCAGGAGGCTGTATAGCTGTCCTCTGCAGACATCCTTCTGCAGTCAAATGATGTCACAGGTCTTCAGTAAGGAGAGACACGCCTGCTGAGATAAGAGACAAGCCCCTGGATTTCAAATTCAATCTCAGATAATTAGCTGAAGAGCATGAACAGTTCGAACGATACAACCCCTTTAAAAAGTTACATTTGCCTAGTTCCGAGTGTGTCCGCTGCTTTGTCCACTTTGGTTCTGCTGTATGGCTGGACTCCGCAACATAAAGTCCTTTCAGTCTCCTGACCCTAAACCAAGTCTCTCTTTTCGGGGTTCTGTTTGGGAAAACGGGGTACTACATGGAGGGGACCCCTTCACGGGATCAGAAATTTTCTGTTCTATCTAATCGGGATGATGTCCTGAACACTTCACGTTTACTGGGTCTTAAAGCCTAATGATCTTGCAGAGAACGCAGTAATCTTAAAATGTATACCCTGCCAAAAGATTTTATCGAAATGATTACTTATACTGGATTCCCCTGGGACTTCAAGAATAAGCCCCCAAATGTAAATGTCTTTATTACTTAGCACTTCACAGTTTTTTTTCTAAACCACACATTTCAAAATTTTTTTTAAACACTTAATAAATTTTCTTCATTGCGTGAGTATTTATATTGAATATAAAGCTGATGCAACCTCAGTAATGTACTGTGGACTGGAGTCTAGCAAGATAGGCTTCACGGATGCTCCGGCTCACTAGGCCATCAACGCTGAGTAATTATGTGAAGACTCAAGAAGGAAACCTGTCTGTGACCAAAATGTTAGTTTTGTTGGCTGAAAAAATTTTAAACTAAGCCTTTCCATACTGACATTTCCAGTTGTCTGGAATACTTCACCTTTCAATAGTTACCAGCCTATGTGTGTTTAACAAAGCAATACAATGCCCCTTTTACCATTTGTTACGTATCCCAACACCTACTGCGATACTTTATTACATAAGTAACATGAAGTATTGGTTTGTATTTAATAATTGTCTTTTCTGCATAGGAAAGTGCATATTATGTAATATAAAAAAAATTTCCATGTTTTAACGTTCACAAAAGGAAGGGAAAAAACTCGATTTGCACTTTTTATCATGCTGCTTTAGAACTTCTACTGGCTGCCCTACAGGCAGAGGGTTATCCTTCGCAAAATGTGACTCAACGACTTTGCTCTAAGGTCCCATTCACCTCATGTTCCTGGTCCCTGTTATTGGTATCTTTTGGGATACTGTGAAAAATGTATTCTGGCAGATATCGCAGTAAGGGCCCTAAAATTTATAGGGGTTAATATAGTCTTTAAATTTAGTATTTTTTCCACATATATGTTTATCAACACTAAAGCCCAAAAACCCACTTTTGTTTCCCGTGCACAATCAAAAAGGTTTTGGAAAATAACAAAGAGTTCAAACTGGACTACATTTGCCCCATCCATCTCTATGGCCCTGCCACAGTATCGGTCATAAGTTTTTCACTGCCTCCTGATGGATACCACAAAAAGTGACCAGAAATGTAACCTATATGGGGCCTTGCTGTGTAGCTGTTTGGAGCTCTCGTATAGTATAATGCTGGTAATGTGTAATTAACAAAGTTTTGAATTTATATTTACTGTTAATGGAAATGTAAACAACATGCATTTCAAAATGAAAACATACGAACAAAAAAATGTAAACAAAAAATAAATAAAACTATATTTAAAGAGGCTGTGTCCTGTTTTAGTAAAGGCTTAGAACTCGAATGAAATGGGTGTTGTAGCACAGTCGATTTTAAAATCTGAATTTGTGTGTTTCCACTAGAAATGTGTGAAGGCAATTTGACCACATGACCTAAAACTAATTTATGTAATTCTTGGGCTGTGGAGTCTGAGTCAGTGCCTATTTTGCAGGAGTCAGTCGTCATAAAATAGACCGACTCCCAAAATACATAATAAGTTGGTCCAGTTAGTTCGATGCAGTGCAAAGAGCAAGAGAAATTGGGTCCGGCCAGTGCTACTGCTCCCATATTTTTAGCCTCATCACATGAGTGTAAGTGATGATATGGAGCAGGCAAAGCGCTGCCCCAAGGGAAAAGATTCCGCTCCCATGGCAAACAGATTTAAGCAAAACTTTTCACCTGCTTTCAAAGAAGTAGAGTTCAACCTTTCATCAAAATTGACTGTGGCTGAGGCAATTCCTTTATACCCTGACATTGTTAGAGATTTGGCCGCTGTGGTCCACGCTTTGCCCCCAACCCAAGGTTAGTTAGAGAGGCTGTTTCTTTTAGCCGGGAAAAATAATGAAATCAATGTAAAGGTCATGTATGCAGGATCTGATGGAGGCAATACTATGTCTCAGAAACAAATTCAGAGACTCCATAAATGTTTCCTCCCAGTGTTTTGCATATTTACAATTTTTTTGTTCTAAAGTGGGTGTCCAATAAATAATATTTTACACTGACAAGCAAATGGTTTAACAATGTTTTGAAACTTGTGACTTTCAGGCTCCATATCTCACCATCCACTCACACCTTTGTACATGAGGGTACTGTAATTTTTATAATATAGTCCATCTTACCTATCTTAAACATAAATTTGACTTGCAAGTATTTAGCTCTTTCTTCAGATTCTTCCTGTAACTGCATTATTACTGTTTTGCTCCTTAAAAATCAAAATGTTTTTTTTTTATTATTTTGATAGTATTTGGGTAATCCACCTATTTGGTATTCAATACTGCCTAAATCCTACAGTGAGCTGAATCAGATTCAAGCATATCTGACCAAAATCTGATCCAAGGTCTCTTCTACACTTTCCTAATGTTGGTGCAGACTGGACTTGGATATTAATACTGCTTTTTCTTCAACTCTAGCCACAAGTGTTCAAAAGATCAAAACATTGTTACCCTTTTGCTTGTCTGTGTCTGTTCTACCTAAATAGCTTGATTATTGTATCATAAGATGATAAACAGACTTATGTTACCATTTTACTACATTAAAGTTACCACTTAAACATGAGCAATGTATGAGGGAGTCGGCAGTCAGGAGGTTTGGGACATTGAGGAGTCGGTGCTTTGCCGACTCCACAGCCCTGGTAATTCCAGAAGGAAGAACAGGTAGTACACATCCTGTTGAAAACTTCAAAGGTTAGATTAACACGGTGTATTTTTCCCACAGAAAAATAAACACTGTAGTACTTATGGGATAATTTAAGATTTCTGCTGTTTCTTTTAGATTTTATTAGGTCGTCGGACACAAATTAGCCTAATTCAGTGATCTGTGTCCTGCTTCACTAAGGCGACAGGCGCTTATATTCATTTGTTTATGTTCTTACCACAAATTTTAACTCCACATGGGTAAAAACATGTGCCATACTTAAAGTCTAAAATGTACCATTGTTCACATTAAATCTATTTTTTTTTGAAACCTGTTTTTAGCACCAAAATACACCCAAGAGGTGGTCTGCTCATATGTATAATGAATCCGGATCAGTGAGGTTTGACAACTGGAACAACCACCAATTCCTAATAAGTTTGAAAGCCTGTGTGCAACCAGACATGCACATAGCTGCTTCCTTCAGAATCTGTGGGCTTGAAGGTAACAGCCAAGTACAGAGCACAGCTGTGTTCAAACAGAGGATATGGGACTACTACTCTGGCAATCTAGGTGTCCCAGGAGCTGGACCTCCACTATTCTAATAGTAATCTCTTCTTCAGTGGATAGGTGGTTTATTTATTTCCGGAATACCTCTTTACTAAAGCAGATCCTGTCGGGAAATGTCACAGGTATTCTTTAAATACTTTTGTTCACTGTGAAAAAACAGTTCTGGAGCATCTTCTCATAACTTTTGTGCTTTTTCTCTGTTCCTTCTAGAAATGTATTACTGAATCTGTCAGATGGGCCTTACCTTTCCAGTTTTCAGAAGGGTGTGTCCTTACACACTGTCTGCCAGCACTGATTGGACAACAACACCCAGCTCATGGCATCAGGGACAGCACAGGCAGTCTCAGTACAGACTTCTCTTTTGGGGTCCTATGCACTTTGTACTAAGTTCTTTTACAAAGTATGGGATTAAATCCTGTACTGTGCGAAGGCTTTCTCTGGGCACGAATGGTATTCTCAATTTATGCAGATTTTCATGTTACATGGCAAATCCAGCATAAAAATTATATAAAGATAATGGAACAACTTCACATTTCCTATGTTCCCTTTTGGGTGTGTGCCAGTCTCAAACACCCTTCTTCTCCATAGGGGAAGATGATAGAGGAAACACACATAAAAAGAGACCGCACTCCAGAGGGTATTTCAACACTTATTGTTATATTGATCACAGTCTTTGCCTTTATTTTTAGAGTTGTTTTTACCATACTAATGTAGTGATAACTCGGAAAAAACTTTTACTCTTTGCTCACCTGCATTGCAGCACTATTGCTGTCCGCCATCTACTCCGGTCTTCTCTTTGACCTTCCTGGCTCCAGCTGAACGCAACATTGCCGACTTGGCTACTGCATTCATTTGCCTTTTGCTTGGTGTCAATGTCCAAAGTGTTCACTTCTGAACGGTGATGTTGGGCAAAGGCACGTGATTACTGCAACAGTGATGGTCTGCTTGGCTGGCGCTAAGAGGTAAACGGAAGACGGAGAGAGAGGCAGTGCTAGAATGTATATGAGAGGGGAGCGGAGTATAAGCTTTTTTTTGTTTGCAGGCCATCGCTATGTGTAAAAAAAAAATAAATAATTGAGGTCTACAACCCTTTTTAAAGCCAGATCGCTTCAACATCCATGATCAAAATATAGCAACTTTTCTTTGCACAGATGTTGAAGCCCTTTAAGAAGCAAAACTTTTAGGACTTCTGCGGGGAGATCACAGGTCCCTCTCGGTTTACAGGGCAGCTGGAAGCCATGTGAAGACTTTCACCACTGCCATGTTTTATTACTTCCTTCCCAAGGCCGGAGTAGTAAAACCACCATATTTGTACACCCTACTACATTGTTTTTACAATGCAATAGGCTGTATTAACAATTGTGCCCAATAGTGATCATATACCTTAGGGGAACTCGATGTTGAAGTGAAAAAAAATTAAAAGTTCAAATAACCCTATTTTGCCGTTCTACAAATAGTTTGTATCACCACATCTGTAAAAGTCCGATCTATGAAAATATAACATTTATCTTGTAAGCTGAACACCTTCGAAGAATTGCCAAAATTGTTTTTGGTCATTTCACGTCCCCTAAATTTTGTAGTAAAAGTGATCAAAAAAGTCGTATATCTTCAAAACTGTTACCACTAAAAAGAACACTTCAACCTGCAAAAAAAATGCACCCTCACTTAAAGGGGTTTTAATCGTTTGAAGTTGAGAACAGTTCGTACGCTCTCGAGCTGATTCCTATGAGAACTCATTTGAAATCCAGGCAAAGTCTCTCCTCTCGCAGGCCGTGTCTTCCTCCAGAGGTGTCTCTCTCCTCACGAAGAGACTGTACTATCATCATTCTGCTACTGTGCATGAAGCACAGAAGGTTGTCTGGAGAGCATGTAGACCTCCTGCAGCTTCTCATGTGTCTGCAGAGCCTCAGGCTCCTCAAGCTCCTGCATGTGTCTATAACCATATACACACTGCCTGAAACTTGATGAATACACCGTGTGAGGACTGTACAACTCTTCCCCCCCCTCCCCCCCCCCCTTCCCCACTTTTCCCCATCCTCCCCCAGGTTTATCCAGGGCAGGAGAGACGACTGAGTTATATAAGTGAAAGCACGACTGCCCTCCAAGCCCCGCCTCTCCCCTGTTATTAGGCAGGAGACAATCTTAGTGTTATATATGTCTATTGCCAGAATCCACAGAAAAGCTCATATCTACTAAACCATGTGAACTGAGGTAATGCCACCCCCATTAACAAAGTGTCTTATTTGTTAACTTCCCCATAATCACTAACATGAATCATTTGTAGCGATACAACCCCTTTAAGTCCATGGGTGAAAGTACCAAAACTTATTGGATGCAGGAAATGGCGCCACAGCAAAAATTTTAAAAATAGAAAATGCTTGGATTTATTTTTACGAAACCCAAACATAACTTGTTAATCTTATAACACTAACATACCGCATTAAACAAAGACTGAAACCCGTAAAAACATAACTCCCGCAAAATGGCGCAAGTACTTTTTTCAAATTGTGCCCCACTTACAAGTTGTTTGCGGTTTCCTAGTATATTCTATGGTAATACATATTGTCCCACAAAATTAAAAACCCTCGTATATCAATGTAGATGACAAAATAAAAAAAGTTACTTGACAAAAGTCTGCGGCGGGAAGGGGTTAATATTTCCAGAAAAAGTTGTCATGATGAGCAATATACAGTAGTTTGGAGATGGTGTGGTTGAGGAACTAAATTATTTCCTATAAGCACTTTAAGGAGAATGAAAGGCAACCCGTTTTCAAATAGAAGCCCTGACTAGCCCTGACGTCCAGCTTCTCTAAGCCCTAGTGATCAACTTTTATGGTCAGAGGGGGCTTTCCCGGTGGAGATATTTCCCTTGTTGCATACATTAATAGCCATCCTTAAGCAAGAAGGAAGGTCTCAAACATGAAATCTTTTTATGGGCATATAATTTAAAAGGCCATAGGGATAAGTGTTGTCCTGATGTAAGGTGTGGTATGTAGGTGTCAAGCAGACAGGTACACCAAGTTAACGGATGGGTATGGACGGGCTTGGACTGGCCCACAAGGAAGCAGGGAAAACCTCTGGTGGGCACTTGGGGTGCTTTTCAGGAAGAAAGAAGAAAAAGAGGCTGAAAGCAAGAGGTATAATAATAATCTTTATATAGCACCAATATATTCTATAGCACTTTACAATTTAGAGGGTATAAGTACAGACAAACCTAACATATATAGTATTTAATATAGAATATATCATATAATATACATATATATAATATATATCATATATATAAAATTTTAAAAAAGAAGCTACCTACAAATCAACACGAGGTCATGACTGCCTGCTCCCAAGAACTGTACTACAATCTATGAGGGTGTAGCTGATACAAAAGGTGAGAAGTGCCTTTGGTTTTACAATGGCCAGCCATGTTAACCGTAAATATGGTGTAGTTTACATAAAAAAGTGGATGAAACCTTGCCAATCCCAACATACATCTATATGACATATAAGTGCCTGTGAATGCCCAATTCAGGAAGTGATTGGGAATGTGTGTTTGGACGAATTTGGGGGTTTAACAGGATCTTTCGAGCACACTTACAACTATGAGTTGTGATTGTGCTTGAGCATATGTGGGTCAACCAAATCCAAGAGGAACCGTGGTTCGTCCATGAGCAAAATCTGTGGAGACGGGCAAGAGGTGTGATTGATGACAGAGGCGTGTTCTCTGATTATCGCATAGGCGGAGAGACCGGTAGATGGTAGACAGAGATGAGGGAGTAGATATAGTAGGTGTGCACGCGCAGTGGGGAGCTTTATGGGTGATAATGATGATTTATTGTTGTATTCCTGTAAGTGAAATCAACAACCATGCAGTGACGACACAGGTAGAGACATCCAGTATAGCGGCTGGAAAGAAAGATTATCCTGGCTACTGTATTCAGGACAGATTGGAGAGGGGAGAGTTTTCAGAAAGGGAGACCGATAAGCAAGGAGTTACAGTCGTCAAGACAAGAAAGAATAAGAGCAGTAATGAGAGTTTGAGCTGTTTTGCCACAGGCAAGAAACAGGACGATGGCTGGAGATTTCTTTGAGAGCAATGTGTGCAGGCATGTGCAGTCATCTACAGTAACTGTATAATGGACCACTGGAATCAACTCCACTGGTGGGCCCCAAGAATCAACTTCACTAGTTAGCTCCAGCCATGCCAGCCCAATGCTATTTGTCGATGCTGGTGCAGTTTGGCCTACTGATGGGATTGTTGGGAGGTAAAGTATACTGGCAAGAAAGTAACCACAGAGTCTCTTCAACCTGGGGACTTTACAGGCTTTACTCACAAGTGCTTCTCTTATAAGGGGTTTTGCCACGAAGTACGAAATTTATGTGGAAGCTTGCAAATATTAAATAGTAAACATTTTCACCATTCATCCGTTATTAAAAAATTCTGCACCATTTTTGCCTTTTAGAGCTGCCCTTTTAGTGAGGCCCATTGTTTAAGGAGCCTCCGTTCCTCCAGGGGATACGACCAATGCTGCAAGCTCCTCAGTCCCTGTCGCACATTGCACACTCAGACATAACCGTCTCCTCATCAACAGCTTTCCTGAGTGTTCAACCCCAGGTGTTGTCATTCTACTCCTGTCCCCTATACTCTTATTAATTAGTAAAACAGTGCAAAAAAATTTTAAAAAGGGAACCTAAAATAGTAGTGTTTTGATAAAAAAAAAAAATCCAGGGGGTATGGTTCCCTGAGGGATTTAAACCCTAGGCCCTTTTGTGTGGGGAGGTAAAAAGCTTTTACCTCTACCTACAGGTAATTGACCCTTTGTAAATAAACAACTTTCTTTTTACTAGAGAGAGGAAAGGCCTGGTGATTCATCCTCTGGGTCAAATGATATTCAATTTTAAAAAAACACACCGCCCCCCCTTTTGAGCAACAGAGCTGAAGACGGAGGGGGAGCTATGAAAAGAGATTTGGAAAAACCCTTTAATGCTTTACAATTCAGGTAGACAATTCACAAAGACTCTTCTTAGCCTTGCGATTGCTACTTTTTTTCCCCGAGGGGTTTTCTTCACTTAATGCTGGTTTAGTGTCAGCTCATCCTTGGCGTAGCCGGTTCCTTTTAGATGGTTATCATTTAGGCCCTTTTCTTTTTCCTTCTTTTCTAAACGTTACCCTTTTCCCTTTCTCTCTGTTTTTGTCAGTCCGTCTTTTCTCTCTTTCTACCTGTTTTCTATTTTCTTTATCTCTCCCTCCAATCCCTATGAGTATCCTGCTTGTTGTTCAGAATACAGCCTGCTTCAAAATCTCTTTAACCCACCGGCAGTGAAAAAAAAACCCCAAAATAACTGGAATTACACTTGCCTAAAACGGCAGGCTCTTACTTAAAAGGGAAAAACCTGTCACTTGGTATGCCCCCTTGCTAGGACAGCAAAGTAGTGTCAGACCTTTTTTTCCCAGCCGTGCCCTTATTTTAAAGAGCTGTAGTTTTCGAGTTTTTTAATGCTCAAATCTGCAGTTTTCACCCCAAAAAGGTATTAAAAAATCTTTTTTTTTAAAAAAACCCCGCCCACATGGGGGTACCCCTGCCCACCTAAAATGATAACCTATTCTTTGAATAGGTAGAACATTAAATAACTGCAGGTTGGGGGCGGGGCAAACCTGTCATGAAATAAATTTGGGGGAAAATTGCTCTAAAACTCCCAGCATTTTACGAATAAGGGCCCAAGGGGGGAACAGCAGGTCTGCATTTGTTGTGTGCCTTTTCAGCAAAGGGCAAATCTATGTGACGGGTTCCCTTTAAAGGGGTTGTCTCATACTTTATTCATCTTACCTAAAGTTCTTGGTTTCATTTTAAATTTAGGGGCGTTTTGGCTTCTATGGGCTGCAGTAGAAGCCCGGTCTGCAGCTATAACAAAACCCGTGGGCAAAAACTTCAGGTAAATAAAAAAGGTCTTATTTAGTGAGATGAGGAGCTGATGCAGCCCATCAAGAGGGGATATCTAGAATAGGTGGGGGCACTGTTAATGGGCATATATTGCAAAGTGACTTGTTTTGCAAATCTTTAAAAATAAAAGCATTTCCTTTTTGTGAGACAACCCCTTTAAACCCCCAAGGACCGGGGTTTTTTTGTTTTTGACACTTGTTTTTCCCACTCGCCTTCCCCGAGCCTAACTTTTTTATTTTTTTCCCTACTTTTACAATGAGGGGTTTTTTTTTGCGGGACAAGATGATTTCTAATGGTGTTTTTCCTGTACTATAAATTTTTAATGGGAAAAACCCAAAAAAATTCCAAATGGGGCAAAATTTGAAAAAAAAACTTATTTTTTCCATGATTGCGGGGTGTTTTGCTTTACGCGTCATCTTCGGTAAATATAAAGTGTTTTTGTATTCTCAGATGGATATCCCTCCGGAAATAAAAAACAATAGGGTTTCCCCTTATGTTTTGTTTCGTAAAAAAAATCCAAACTTTTTTATTTTTGAAATTTGCACCACAGCGCCATTTTGTGCGTCCATTAACTTTTTTTTACTAACACCTACAGATCAGGGGGGGAATTTTTTTGGGGGTGAAGTGTAATTTTTAACATAGTAGTTTGGAATGCATGTGATTTTTTTTCACTTTTATTATTTTTAAGTGAGTTAAAAAGACCCAAAACGCAATTTTGGGTTTTGGGAAATTTTTTTTCTTCTACGGTGTTCAACGTCGGGTAAAATTTTTTTTTAATAGATCGGACTTTTTCGGACGTGGCGATACCAAATATGAGTAACTTTTTTTTTATTTTACTGTTTTTATTTGTAAAATGGGGAAAGGGCGGTGACTTGAACTTTTAATCCTTTTTTTTTGTACTTTAAAACTTTCTCTTTTTTTTTTTTTTTTTTTACTGTAACATTGAGTCCACCTAGGGTGCTTGACCACTAGTTGGCGCGATCGTTAATACAGTCTAATGCATTGCATAGACAATGCATTAGACTGTACCAGGATGGCGGTTTCCCCACTTCCTGTCTAACGATTAGCCGCTAACACCCGCCGGCTGTGCAGGGGGGTCACGGAGCGATCCACCTGCAAAGCCCCTTGGCGACCCTGGGACGTACTCATACGTTCAGGGTCCTTAAGGGGTTAAAGAGAACCTGTCATAAAAGTAATGCCCCCCTTGCTGAGGGCAGCACAAGCTTGTGATAGACATGCTATTTCCAGTCCTGTGTCCCTTATTCTGTAAGATGCTGCAGTTTCAGAGCATTTAATGCTTAAATCTGGCAGTTTTCAGCCAGAAAAGAGTCCAGCTTATTCATGAGCAGGGGGTTTGCCCACCCACCTGACAGTTATTCACAATGTTTTACCGTTCAAAGTAATAGGGTTAACCCAAATTGTGAGGTGGGTGGGGCTAGCCTCAGGTGGGTGGGTCATGAATTAAACATACTCTTTTCTTGCAGAACGGGCTGAAAACTGACAGATTTGGGCATTAAATACTCTAAAACTCCAGCATCTTACAGAATAAGGGACACAGCGCTGGAAACAGCAGGTCTGACACTATCTTGTGCTGCCCTCAGAAAGGGGGGCATAACCTATGTGCTCTTTAAAGCACTTATGCACCTTTTTCAAAAGTGCCTAATCATCCCCTTAACTATTCACATCCAATATATAACTAAATAAATACACATAACCCCACACTGTTTTTATGATTTGATCCCACACCCTACACTGCTAAGATATTTTTTCCACATTTCACAGAAGACGGTAGTGTGTGCAGCTTACTGCATGAAAACATAATGACATTTGAAAAAAGTCAAACAAGGATTTCTTTGTAGACCCTGTGCCACAATTTTTTTTTCTTTTTATTTCAGGTCATAGACAATTGAGTTTAGCTATTTGCTTAATACATTAAAAGTAACAGTGTGACCCTATTCTGTTGCAGTCACTATGTATATAGCGAAAAATGTGATTTCAGTGATCGACCTTGTTCCTGCATATCCCAGGTGGCAGGAAGGAATCCTTTTCTTTCAGTGTGTACAAATGGACATTTAGTGTGAGAAAAGGAAATAGTGAGGGATCAGGCGTTGACATTATGGAAATACACAGCAGTTGTAAATGAGGAACATTGCATTCAGATGTAAAGGACGTTGGTAAACTAGAAGACCACAGACATTCCTCTGTTGTGTAAGACATGCAATAAAGTTGTGTTTTTAAAGGTGGTTTTCTGACCTCTTAAAAGACCACTGTAGTGTAAAAAAAAAATCACATTCAGAATTCAGTTCTGTTCTCTTTTGCTTACGGTCACCCTTGTACAGCAAGTAACTGCAGCAGCCAATTGCTTGCCTCTGTGTTTATATGTTGTCTCAAATGCCCTGCTTTTTTTAAAAATGTAAGGGTAAAAAAAGGAAGGTTTGGCGTTTCTGTAAAAGACGTCCAATACAATAAGCAATATTTAAAAAAGGGGTGCTCACCTGATGGTGTTGTCCCCTTATGGTAGAGGCACAACACTCATGATGACATGGGTGGTCAATGGCTCGGAAACAGGGCCGTAGTCCTAATCCCCCGGAGCCAAAAAAGGCGACAGGAAAAACTAGGGAAAATAGCAAAAAAAAACCAGGGCCCAAAGGGCCGTTTTTTGGAAATAACCCTCTAGAGTAGACGAGGAAAAAAATATAAATTTTTTCCATTAAAATATTAAGGTATGACCCCCAATTTTGCGAAAAAAAGTGCTAAGCTTTTCGTCCCCTGTCGGCATTCCTCAGTGCTATGTTACTAAAAAACAAAACAGCACAAAAGAGCTTATTTAAATAAGATCGCTCTAATTGGTAGGGGTTTGAAAACCCAATCCTGGGTAGGTTAAAAACCCATTAAAAACCAATGGTGTCAAAAAAGCCAAATAGAAACATTTAAAAGAATGCCCTAAACAAAAAAGAAAGGCTATTGGGTTTAAAACCAAGGGCGGGAAATTTTTTTTAAACAAGACATAAAAGTATTCTGTTTTATTATATTCAATGGGAAAAAAGGGTGCAAAACACCAAAAAAAAAAAAAAAAAAAAAAGGATCTTTGGGAAAAAACTACATAAAAACTGTTTTGGGTTTTAAAAGGAAAGAGAGGAATCAAATCAACATAGGTGGGGTTGAATCACTGTGTTTAAAAGCAAGGCGCCCCTTTACTAAAAGAAAGGGGCGCCCTAAACGTTCTCGATCTTTTAAAGAAGAGCCACGGGGAATTTAGGGTTCCCATAAAAAATATAACCTTCGTGGAGCGGAACTGTGTGGCTAAAAATGTGGTGGGGGCTGTTTTGTTAACTAAGATGAATGGAACCCCCAAAGGGGATGCATCTATTAATTAGTGTGGACCTATTATGAAATGTATTTCAAAGTAATATACATGCTGTTATGAAAAAAACTAACGTGAATTTATGGTGCAAAAAAACAAAAAAAAAAAAAAAAGGCTCAGTAAATAAATGAAGTTGAATAACCCCTTTCCCGGATAGATAGAAAAAGGGAAAAACTTTTCATGAATTTTCTAGTGTATCATTTAAGTTTAAATATGAAGAAATAAAAGAACGTGTTGAAAAAATAGGTGTCATACTATAAAATTTGATGAACAAAAATGAAATGGGGATTATGAAAGTCTGATTTTTCTAAAGGTAAAAATATAAACAATATATACCTGAAAATTTTTTCGTAGGGACAAGGATTATGTCAAAAAGTCAGGTGTTTTTTGGTCAAAAAGTAAATCGTACACTCCTTCCCCCGTTTTTTTAAATTTAAACCAAAAAATGGGAGACCCCAAAAGGGACTTTTGTTAATTCGAAAACCATCGTCCCAAAAAAAAATACTATTACTTCATTGGAACCAAAACAATCCCGTTTCAAAAGAAAAAAAATTTGTAACGTTAAACCCGGGTCAAATCACCGTTTCAACCTAAAGAGATTTTTCGGAGGTAGATAGAACCAACAATATGGAGAAATTGGGGCCCCGACCTAAAAAATTTCCACCAAACCCAAAAACTTCTAAAAAAAAAACAAACAGGACTCATACTTTTTTTCCAATCAAGTTTTAAAACGCAAAATCGTGCCCCCCTGGATCTAAAATTCCCGTCGAGTTACCAGTAATTCCCCCCAAAACTAAATTCTTCTCAAAATACATTTTCCCCAAATTTTAGAAGAATTTCTCCAGGTTTATTATGTTGGATTCCCCACTAACCAGGGGGCAACACGAAATTTTGATATAAAAAAGCAATGAAGCAAATCAATTCCCTTTTCCCCCCTAGGTGAGGCTCAAAAAAACTGTGAAAATTTTGAAAAAATAAAAAAGGAACAAATAGGTCTAAAGCTAATGTTTCTATTAATATTTCAAATCCCTGTAGGCTTGTCACAAATTAGTAGTTGACCCTACTGAGAAATCCCTCAATTTGTAGATCTTAACCGAAAATCAATGAGATCAATGGGAGGTTCCTTAGCCCCTTTTTTTTTGGGAAAATCTCAAAACCTAAAACAGACCACACCTCGGTAAATACAAAAAGAGGAAAAAAAAAACTGAGAAAAGGTTTTTTTTCCCGGGGGCTCCGTAAATTTTAAAAAAGAAAGATTACAGAAAAAAAAAACCAAATCCCCCAAATACCCCAAAAACCCCCGAAATTAGGGGAATACGGTATTTCAACTTTCCAGTACCTCTCCTCAGGGGCGAAATTAGTGTAATCCAAAGGGTTTTATTATTGCCCACCAAAAATGGTCAATAATTTTTCCCCTTTTTTTTGATTAAGAAAATTGTTAGAAAAATTAACTTTACAAGACTTTTGTTCTTAATCCTATTCCTGAAATTCCACCGAAGCAAACCAGACAAAAATACAATTACCAATCAAATCTAAATTTTATCCCATACATTCCCAGGGTCATTTTATCAAAACTTTTTCGGTTTTGGTCAGCGATGAATTCCTACAATTAAAACCTTCACACATATATTCTAATCTCAATAAAGGGGAAAAATTAGCGCTTCAATCCCTACAACAAAATATAGTAATTCGACCTGCAGACAAGGGGGGTGGAGTGGTAGTGATGGATTACAACAGGTACAACAAGGAATCTCTGAGAATTGTATCTGATACACTATATTATGCACCTTGTCATACAGATCCATTTATCTTACTTCAGAAGGAGCTCAAAGCATTGTTGGATCAAGCTTTTTCTGATGGTGCTATTGATAAGAAAGAGAAAGGTTTCATTTATATTGATGAACCCATTGTGCCTTTTCTATGTTTTCAAAAATGTTACAGCACCACCGGGCAGACACATTATATCAGGGATAAACTCCCTAACGAGTAACTTATCGCACTTCTTAGATCTTCATTTTCAGAAATATGTTGTAAATCTATCTCGCTATGTGAGAGATTCTAGCCAATTTATTCAGATTTTATCAGATTTAAAATTGGGGAGTGAATGCATATTAGTAACCATGGACGTCACGTCCCTCTATACTAATATTTCACATGATGTGGTCTTCAATGTATTGAAAGTGTATTACAAACCGACGGGGAACTAACATTGACACAAAGAGAATTCTTTTTGACAGGTCTAAGGTTTATCTTAGAAAATAATTATTTTAAAGACAAGGGCGTCACTGATCGCCAAATCAAAGCAACCGCCATGGGTACGAGGGTAGATCCCTCGTACGCAAATTTATTCATGGGGGCCTTTGAAACAAATTTATTTATTCTCATCCACTATATAATTCAATATGTACCTCTTTTTAAGAGATACATTGATGATCTTTTCTTCATTTGGTCAGGTCCTTATAAATTGCTAGAAACGTTTATTCAGGATGTTAATAAGAATACCTGGGACATTCATTTTAGATCACACAGTGATTTTAAAAAAAATTGAATTTTTAGATATTGAATTTTCCAACAAGTGGCCATTTTACTATGACAACATTTTTCCAAAAAGTGGATATTAATAGTCTTTCAAACCACACATCCAAGCCCTCACCTCTGCCTGCCGCCTCCACCTGAAAAACATCTGTCGCATCCGCTCATTCCTCGGCTATGACACTACAAAAATGCTGGTCCATGCCCTTGTCATCTCCCGCCTAGACTACTGCAACACCCTTCTCAGGGCCTCCCAGCTAGCACCCTCGCTCCCCTCCAATCCATCCTTAACTCTGCTGCCCGTCTTATCCACCTCTCTCCTCGCTACTTCTCTGCCTCTCCCCTCTGCCAATCCCTTCACTGACTTCCCATTGCCCAGCGAATTCATTTCAAGCTACTAACCATGACCTACAAGGCTCTCACGACCTCTCCCCTCCATACATCTCTGCCCCTAATTTCCAAATATCTCCCCCCACGCACTCTCCGCTCCTCACAGGACCTTCTCCTCTGCTCTCCCCTTATCAGCTCCTCACACAACCGTCTCCAAGACTTCTCCCGTGCTTCCACCCACCACTCTGGAACTCACTGCCCCACACATCAGACTCTCCTCCACTTTCACCAGCTTCAAAAGCAACCTGAAAACCCATTTCTTCAGGCTTGCCTATAACCTTCACTAAACTTGTTACTACTTCCTCCACAGACATGTCTGCCCCTCACCTCCTGTCTCTTCCCCCCTCCTTGTAGATTGTAAGCCCTCGCGGGTAGGGTCCTCTCTCCCTCTGTCGTGCCAATTGTCATTATCCCTTATCACTGTACTCGTTTGACTTATGTAATGTATGTAACCCCCTCGAATGTACAGCGCCCTGGAATCAATGGCGCTTTAAAATTAATAATAATAATAATAATAATAATAATACAGTGTGCGCTGCTTCATGCCGGGTTCTTAGATTTACACACTGGCCAGTTCGTACTTTTAAAACGCTCTGTGCCACCTCCCATAGACTTTTAGGGAACAAATGACATGTCATTTCTTTCTCCTGGCATGTAATACGCATTGAGGAAAACGGCAGTAATCGTAGCTCTCGGTGAGAGCTATGAATTGCCGTATTTGCAGGGTGTAATTTGGACGCATTATGTGCCGAAATATGCTCCGCAAATACGTCATGTGAACATGCCCTTAAGGTTTAATAAGTGTTGTGTGTTTCTCACAGTGTGGTGTCATTTCGAGTAAAATAGGTTATGTTATGGTGAACAAAAATGAAACTAGTCTAAGAGCGCTGCACAACAATAAGTTAACTCCTAACCTTAACGACCGCCCGCTGACTTCTGACATCAAGCATTTTGTTCGTCTGCAAGCGACATCTTTTTGGATCACTGCAGTCATCGGGGTTTGTGGCGCCTGGCGCTGCAGCAGCGCTAAGTGCAGGGCTATACTGCACAGCCCTGTTCCCAGCGCAGCTTCTGCAAGGGTGAAACCTCCGCTCCCCATCTCTTAACCCTTTGATTGCGCGATTCGTGACTGCAGCAAAATCAAAGGGCTTTCCCCTGCTCTGTCGGGTGATCGGGACTCCGGTGACCTGACAGCCCGGGGAATGGCTGCACAGTCAGCCCTGGGGACGAAGAGTAGCTGAAGTTACTTGCAAACAAAGTCAAGGTTGAGGTGAACACCAGCCCATACGTAAAAAAAAAAAAAATTTCAACTCATTAAAAAGTATATGTAGATCTTTACAAAGGTACAAGTCTTGTACCTTTTTAAAGATCTACATGTACCTTTAATGAGTTGAAATAAAATATATATATATTTTTTTTACGTATGGGCTGGTGTTCACCTCAACCTTGACTTCGTTTGCAAGTAACTTCAGATTGATTACCCTGCATGTTCAGCAGCACTTGGTGAACCGCCCAAGAAACAAGGAGTTTTTCCGTACTTCTACATAGAAGGTTGATGAGTGGGCTCTGACGGTTTCATCCTGGGAGTGGTAAGCACTATTTACTCTATTTTTCTTTTTGAATATGGGACTTTGTTGTTGCTGTCTGTAAGAAGCCAGCGATCAGGGCAGAGTGTGCTGCCCTGATTGCTGCCTGTGTCAAACTGGCACAGATTATAATTTATTAGCATATATGAATGTGATAATACATTACTAAGTGTAAAAAAAAATGTAAAACCATTATTGCTTCATGGGATTTAATAAAAAAAAGTTTTAAAAAACCCATAAAGTGTACAAAAAATAAATAAAATAAATAATAAAATAAAAATAAATATTTAATAAAAAATAATTTGTGCATACATTACACACACAAAAAACCTACACATATTAGGTTTCCATATGACCGTGATAACTTGTAGAATTAATCTAACAAGTTAAGTGTAAAATGTGAAGGGTGCTAAAAAAAAAAAAAAAAAAAAAATTGTAAAAAAAAAAAAATTGCAATAATTTATAATTGAAAGTACAACTTGTCCCAAATAAAACGAGGCTTCATACAACTGTGTCATTGAAAAAAATAAAAAGGAGGCAAAAACTAAAAAAAAAGTGCTGATCATTAAGTACTTTTCAGGCGTTCGGCTTAAGGGGTTTAACACCCGTAAAAAATCCCTAACTCTATGTCAGAGTTAGAGAAAAAATTTGGATTCAAGATGTCCCCAAACTAAATTTTTCATAGGTTTGGTTGGACCTAACAGGGACTTATTCAAGTAACATTAAAGAACACAGCCCCTGTCCAAATGCCTTGATAAGTTTTGACCAATTGTATTGATGTTCTAGATGAGAGGATAGTCCCCTTGTTTAGGCCCCCATCATTTAGCCAGAGCTATCTGGTGGACCTTAGTATCCATGTTCTGCAGAAATGATACATTTCAAAAGAGTTTTTACACTGCGTTTTGTATAAAAAGATTGTGTAGTGTCAAAGTTCCCTATGTTATAGTTTCCTAGCAGCTGTTGGGGGTAGCAGGTCTTGAAGTTGATAAGTGGTAGACAACTGTTATCATTGTCTTGTGACAACCACAGGTGTCACTACTCTTCTCCTACACAGGACTGAACATGGAATAGATCAGACTACTCTCTATGGAGTCAGGCTTCGTGTTTCAAAGATTTTGTAATTTCTTAAACCAAAATATACATTGACAAAGATGCTTTCTTTCTAAGAGGGAGATTGCAGGGGTAACAGTATAGACCATGTAGATCCCAGAGGCAGGACTAATAAGGGGGATGTTTGAAAATGGTCTTTATTTTTTCTTTAGGCCAGATCCAATCCACTGACATAGACTGTTAATAAAGCTGCATGAGTGAAGCCCAGCTGATTAAGGTTCTATGTTTATCTAAACCCCGTAAAGTAACAAATTATTTTAAGTTGGTGAGGTTTTAACTCCACTCAATTGTGATCTAAACTATTGATGGGTTGGTTGTTGGTTTAAGAGGGTTTTTTTATGCTGTTGATAATGGGCCCTATGTATGAAAACTGTCTAGCAGTAAGACTGTCTTTGTTGCTCATAGCAACCAATCAGAAGCCATAGCAACCAATCAGAGCTCATCTTTTATATTTCCTGCGCCCTGCATGAAATGAAAGCTGAGCTCTGATTGGTTGCTATGGGCAAAAAAGACAGTCTTACTGCAAGAAAGCTCCAAGATCTGATATTACCTTTAATTAATGAATAATATTGCTACTCTATAATGCATTGATACAGCTTCATCTGAAATATTCTGTACATTTCTGGGCATCAGTTCATAGAAAGGATGTACTAGAGTTGGAGAAGACTAGCAGCTAAACTGATAAGCGGCATGCAGCATCTTGGCTATTAAGAAAGGTTAAGATAATTAAATATATTTAGTCTTTAGAAGAGACGCTTAGACATGATCATCTTGTATAAATACAGTGGATACAGAAAGTATTCAGACCCCTTTAAATTTTTCACTCTTTCATTGCAGGCATTTGGTAAGATCCAAGAAGTTAACTTTTTGGCTCATTAATGTACACTCAGTCCCCCCCCCCCCCCCACCTCCACCCATCTTGAAAGAAAAAAACAGAAATGTAGATATTTTTGAAAATGTATTAAACAAGAAAAACTGAAATATCACATGGTCTTAAGTATTCAGACGCTTTGCTGTGACACTCATATTTAACTCACATGCTGTCCATTTCCTTCTGATCCTCCTTGAGATGGTTCTTCTCCTTCATTTGAGTCCAGCTGTGTTTAAACAAACTGATTGGACTTGATCAGGAAAGGCACACACCTGTCTATATAAGACCTCACAGCTCACAGTGCATGTCAGAGCACATGAGAATGATGAGGTCTAAGGAACTGCCCAAGCAGCTCACAGACAGAATTGTGGCAAGGCACAGACCTGGCCGGGGTTACAAAAGAATTTCTGCAGCACTGAAGGTTCCTAAGAGCACAGTGGCCTCCAGAATCCTAAAATGGAAGAAGTTTGGGATGACCACAACTCTTCCTCGATCTGGCCATCCAGGCAAACTAAGCAATCGTGGGAGAAAAGCCTGGGTGAGAGAGGTAAAGAAGAACCCCAAGATCACTGTAGCTGAGCTCCAGAGATGCAGTAGGTGGATGGGAGAAAGTTCCACGAAGTCAACTATCACTGCAGCCCTCCACCAGTCAGGGCATTATGCCATAGTGTGCCGACAGAAGCCTCTCCTCAGTGCAAGACATATGAAAGCCACAGACAGTTTCAAAAAAAACACATGAAGGACTCCCAGACTATGAGAAATAAGATTCTCTGGTCTGATGAAATGAAGATTGAACTTTTTGGTGTTAATTCTAAGTGGTATGTGTGGAGAAAACCAGGCACTGCTCATCACCTGCCCAATACATTCCCAACATGCTATGGGGGTGTTTTTCAGCTGCAGGGACAGGACGACTGGTGCTCTGGACCTCAGACTGGGCCAAAGGTTCATCTTCTAACAAGACAATGACCCTAAGCACACAGCTAAAATAACAAAGCAGTGGCTTCAGAGCAACTCTGTGACTATTCTTGACTGGCCCAGCTAGAGCCCTGACCTACACCCAATTGAACATCTCTGGAGAGACTTGAAAATGGATGTCTACCAACGTTCACCATCCAATCTGAGGGAACTGGAGATGATCTGCAAGGAAGAATGGCAGAGGATCCCGAAATCCAGGTGTGACAAACTTGTTGCATCATTCCCAAGAAGACTCATGGTTGTAGTAGCTCAAAAGAGTGCTTCTACTCAATACTGAGCAAAGGGTCTGAATACTTATGACCATGTGATATTTCAGTTTTTCTTGTTTAATAAATTTGCAAAAATATCTACATTTCTGTTTTTTCCTTTCAAGATGGGCAGAGTGTACATTAATCAGCTTAAAAATGAACTTTTTGTATCTTACCAAATGGCTGCAATGTAAGTGAGTGAAAAATGTAAAAGGGTCTGAATACTTTCCGTACCCACAGTGAGAGATGGGCTAATTGATTCTAACGAAGTGGAATTCGTTTAGAATTTCAGGAAAACTTCGGTTCGGAACGAAGTCGAACTTTGGGGTACTTCGCGTGAACGAAGTGTGCTTTTGATTGATAAAATGGCTGCGAGCACATGGCGTTACATGGGGCAAAGAACTCTGGGAGGAAGAAAGGCATAGCCTACATGACATGTGCAGAGATGAAGCCAATCAGAGACCGGCGGGATTCTGTGACGTCACCGCACTATATAAGTCCGGGCGCGACGCTGGGAGCTCATACCGCTCTCACTGTACTGAGTAGGGAAGGTGCTGCCGCGGCTGCTTATGATAGCTGATACTAAAGAACTCATTTTTATACAGCGATTTTTGGGGGGTGTCTCAGCTTGTCTCAGAGACTGCTTCTCTTTACGTTCTATTTCTGAT
Organism: Phyllomedusa bahiana; assembly: GCA_025379985.1. Lineage (NCBI taxonomy): Eukaryota > Metazoa > Chordata > Amphibia > Anura > Hylidae > Phyllomedusa > Phyllomedusa bahiana. Next base: position 53,685 of record JAODAL010003421.1, on the reverse strand, counting down.
TTTGTGGGGTATTGGATCTGAAGTCCAGTGTGCGTCCAGTGCAGCTGCATATACATTTTAATGCTATCTGCTCACAGCACATTGAATATCCAAGGGTGATCTAAGCCTGTTCCTGTTGTATTCATTTAAAGAAACAGCGTTTTTACAATACAAATACCACTTCATTTTTGGCTGCTCAATTCTTTTGCTCAATTTACATCCAGGGGTTAATTAAGCGTTGTTCTGCTGTTGTGGTGACTAAAATAAACCGTCTTTTTCACCGGCAAAAAAGACATTTTGCCTGTAGCATAATTCACAACCGAAGGTTAATTACAAGTTTTTCTCTTGCTGTGTACCGTCAAATACACGCCGTTGTAACACGCTACAGAGCTGGTAGTTTTTGGCTGCTCAATTCTTTTGCGCCATTTACATCCAGGGGTTAATTAAGCGTTGTCCTGCTGTTGTGGTGACTAAAAGAAACCGTCTTTTTCACCGCCAAAAAAGACATTTTGCCTGTAGCATAAGTCACAACCGAAGGTTAATTACAAGTTTTTCTCTTGCTGTGTACCGTAAAATACACGGCATTGTAACACGCTACAAAGCTGGTAGTTTTTGGTTGCTCAATTCTTTTGCGCAATTTACATCCAAGGGTTAACTAAGTATTTTTCTGCAGTTGTATTCAGTAAAAGAAACTTTGTTTTTCACCGCCACAGAAGAAATTATATAGCATAATTCGTATCCGAAGATGAATTAAGCCTGTTTGTGCTTTTGTATTCAGTAAAAATACACGAGTTTTTAAACGGCAATACAAGTAAATTTTTCCTGCCCATTTGGTGAGAGCAATTTATTTCCAAGGGTTACCCAAGCTTCTTAGTGGGTTCATTTGGAGTCAAATACAGGGTGGTATTTATCATATACAGATATCTTCATCAAACAGTGTCTGTACATTTTAGAACAAACAGTATGTCAGACAGAGAGGTGGCAGGCTCTTCACCTGCGAGTGGCAGTGGCACACAAACATTCCTGGAGCGGCCAGGTCGCAGCACAGCAAGGGGACGTTGCAGCAGGGTCACTCGGTGAGGCCACAACTGCCGTGTCATCTAGCGGCCGTGTGCTGACTAGCAACCCAGGGTTCTTGATTGGTTGACTAGGTCATCCACTTCCTCCAGATGACATCTGACAACCCCAGCTAAGAGTCGGTGGGATCGTCAGACACAACCCTTAGTTGGCATGGCCCGGGAGCGGGTCAGCGGTCCTCACCTGTCCTCAACCCGTCTCTGTCCCATCCGGTTGCCTCAGCCAGAGATCTACTATGTGGTCTGGGCTCATCGCCACTATATAGTGAGGATGAACAATTTGAAGAGGGCAGTCAGCAGCTACTTGGCAGCGAAGAAATGGGGCCAATATCCCCTGCTTCTTGCAGTAGGCGGCAAAGTATAGATGTGGAGAATGGCATGGGAGGTCATGTTGTGAGGGGTCAACCTCTGCATACCAAGACCGGTGATGAGGACAGCAGTGACGATGAAACACAAACACGATGATGATTGTAGCCGACCGCACTTGGGAGCCGGGTGAAGAAGGGCTTCATCATCGTCAGGAGAAGAGGGCGTCAGCTATGCACGTCAGGCAGCGGCGCAGCCAGCAAGTGGGTTGTGTGGCCGTGAGTCAGCAGGGTAGCACCAGTGTGAGGTCGGGAGCCAAGCGGCCACGGGGTAAAAAACCCGCTTCGCAGGTCCAAGAAAGTAGCGGCACAGGGGCTCAGCGAAGCAGCGGCGGTAGTAGTCACTCAGTGAGGAGCGTTGGCGGTAAAATCAGATACTCAATGGTGTGGCAGTTCTTTGCTAAGACACCGGAGGAGCCGAATATTGGTATATGTAGAATCTGTGGGCAGAAAGTGAAGCGTGGCCAGGGAGCTAACGTTGGCACCACGGCCCTGCGTCAACACATGCAGCGTCACCATCCGGTGACCTGGGAGAAACGTGGCTCAGATGTGGTGGTCCATCCTGCCACTGCAGCAGCAGCAGCGGCCAGTAGCACGCATGCCATTGCAGCCAGTCAAGGCTCCACCACCTCTGCAGAAGGGAGCTGTTTCTCTTTGACATCATCTCCCAGTCCAGATGCTCCTGCTCCTCGCTACTCATGGCGCCAGCAGTCATTCAGCGAGGCGATTGCAAAGAGACAACAGTATGCGTCCAACCATCCTAAGGTGCAGCAGCTGACCGTGCTCCTGTCCAAGTTGTTGGTACTGCAGTCTCTCCCTTTCCAATGGGTGGACTCTGCACCGTTCAGAGAACTAATGGCTTGTGCTGAGCCGAGATGGAGAGTTCCAAGCCGTAATTTCTTTTCCAAAAAGGCAGTACCAGCACTTCATAAATATGTAGAACAGAAAGTGGGCCAGTCCTGGAGCTTATCGGTTTGTTCCAAGGTGCACGGCAGTGCGGACGTCTGGAGCTGTAACTACGGTCAGGGCCAGTACATGTCCTTTACGGCCCATTGGGTGAATGTGCTTCCTGCCCAGGCAAACCAACAACTTGGACAGGAGACGCCGCTTTCTCCTCCACGTTGTCAAACTGGGGCTCCTGCGCCAATGTCCGCCTCCTCCTCCTCCACCACCACCACCATCTCAGCCTCCACAAGTACTGCTCCATCATACCACATGTGTAGGGCACAGCGGTGTCACGCAGTTATACACCTGGCTTGCCTCGGAGAACGAAGTCACACAGGGGAGGAACTGCTCCGCGTCATGCAGCAAGAAATCGATGTGTGGCTTTCTCCGCGCCAATTGCAAATCGGAACCATGGTGATGGACAATGGGAGTAACATGGTGTCCGCGCTGCACCTGCCGTTTGTTGAGGCCATTCGAGGAGGCCACGTTATTTGTCAGTCGCCAGGACTACGGGATGAATAACGTCATTCCACTGCTTCATGTCCTGGAACAGATGCTGAAAAATCTGTCTGGGCATGGGACTGGAGATGTGGCGACTACATCTCGAGGCCACATGTGTAAGAAATTCCCTGTATCATATACATATATATATTCATATAAATATCATAAATAAATATGTATCTATACAAACATATACTCTATATACATACAATCACCCTCTGACGTGGTTAGATTCGACAGGGTAGGTGCAATCAACTGAGCGACACGAGTAAACACATATTGTACAGCATGTGAGATTGATTTATGGTTATTAAAGAATATGGATATGCACAGGAACAAAAAGAAAGGAAACAAATGTTACATAAACACTACACAACCAACTACCAATGACAGTTACAAATCATATAACATATAACCAAAATATATTACCCTCCTAGGCATTCACACACTAAGTTCAGTTGCCATGCTCTCCATGTGGCTTCTAAAAGAGTCCCACCAAATGTGGGCCCCTCCTCCAAGCAACAGCTTACCTAAGTGTGCTGGTTTCTCTCCAGGGACAAAGAGCCCAAAGAGCCACATGCTCCTGTCTTTTATACCCAAAGACCAAGACAATACCTTCCCCCATTACCCATAGCCCTCTGGACCTTTGGGTGTCCACCTTCATGTAGCATCCGGGCAGAGGCAAATACCTATTGTATTACCTTAATTAGCAAGTGAAAGGCATCAGGACAACCAGTCTAAGCTGCCATGTGATTCATGCTAGAGCCTCCATCTTAGATTGTACAATTGAAATACCTTTATATACATTATACCAAAATATACCTCATAAGTATTTCATTGTTCAAAAATCTGTATTTCTTACAGATGAGTCCGGTGGGGACTGAAATGGAGGAGGAGGAGGAGGAGGACATTGGAGCAGAAGCATTGTCTGGTGAAATGAGTGGATTTTCTACCCAGGTGACAAGGGACGAGGAGCAGGAGCAGCTGGAGGAGGTAGATGGAGATGAGGAAGACGAGGCAGATGACCCGCAAGCACCGTGGCAGTATACAGTGGAGATGGAGGCAGGGAGCCCCTAGGAAGTCACTTGTGCAGATGGCCCGCAGCATGCTAATTTGCCTGGCTAGTGACAGCTGAATAGTCAGCATCCGGCAGAGGGATGACTCCTGGCTCTCCACCCTATTGGACCCTCGCTACCGGTCCAAAATGGGAGCCTTTTTCCCAGCTGCTGAGAGGGAGGACAAACTCAAATACTATAGGGAAATCCTCCATAGTCAGTTAGCCGCTGACTATGTGCGGCATCGTCCTTCCTCTGACAGGTCTGACCGGAGGGGTTCCTAGGCGCTCACGCACTACTGCCATGGCTGCTGTGGGAAGGTGGGGGGGTAGGAGCAGTACCAGCTCCATCAGCAGCAACCTAAGTCTGGAGTCACTGATGAGCAGCTTCCTTCACCCGCCTAGGGAGGAGGGCAGTCGCCAGCAGCAGCAGGACCTGGAGCAGTCCCTGAACCAACAGGTGGTGGCCTACTTGGACAGCACTCTGCCACTCCAGTTAGAAGATCCGCTGGACTACTGGGCAGCCATACTGGATGTGTGGCCGCAACTTGCCGAGTTTGCAGTGGAGAAGCTGTCCTGCCCAGCCAGTAGTGTGGCATCAGAGCGGGTGTTCAGTGCGGCGGAGGCCATCGTTCCCCCAAGGAGAACCCACTTATCCACGGGAAATGTGGAACGACTGACCTTTGTCAAGATGAATCAGGCGTGGATGGGCCAGGAATTCCACACACCAATGCCTTAGGCGTCAGACTACATCAGCCATGATGCCTCACCCAAACTGTGAGAAATGAGTCTGGGTTCAAACTACCTGCCTCAGCCACTATTCTGATGCCGCCACCCGCATGATGCCACACATCTGCTGACAGTTTCTCCATCTGCCACCAACCATCTTTACCAGGGACTGGTCTTGCCATCCACCTCCACCTTCTGTCATTGTGCCACTCTATGACCTCATGCTGCTGCTGCTATTGCTGGTACCGTGACATCCACACTGTGTCATTGTGCCACTCTGTGGCCTACTCCTGTTTTTGCCACCTCCAGAATGTCATTGTGCCACTCTCTGACCTCATGCTGCTGCTGTTGTTGCTGCTGCCGTGACCTCCACACTGTGTCATTGTGCCACTCTGTGGCCTACTCCTGTTTTTGCCACCTCCAGAATGTCATTGTGCCACTGTCTGACCTCAGGCTGCTGCTGCCGTGACCTCCACAATGTGTCATTGTGTCATTGTGTCACTCTAGGCAAGGTCAGGCATGACGTTTTAAATTGTGATCTCTCACCTCTGTCTACAAGTGTCACCTGCTGCAGACGGTGTCACATGGGGGCCTTATTTATTCTGTGTCTATTGGATTAGGGACGATTGCACAAGTAGTTGGCTTGGGATCCCTTACTGAAGCTAGTACTTTGCTATAGATATAAGGCTCTCCTGTTAATAGGTGGGGTTCCACCAGACTTGATGATAGAAAGGGAGTTATTCCCTCTTTCAGAAGCAAAAAGGGTTAAATGATGAGGATAGAGATCAGGTTTTTAAATAGTGTGTATAGAGGTTAAGAGTTAGATATAATAAAGTTACGTTTAAGTGTTTAATAGATAGAGAACTGATAGAGTTTAAGTTTGCCTATGGCAAAATAGTAAATATAGTGCTCAAAAGTCACTCTTTGTTCTCTTGCGAGATTCCCAATTTTTTGGAGATTCTCTGACCTCATGCTGCTGCTGCTGTGACCTCCACTCTCTGTCATTGTGCCACTCTGTGGCCTACTACTGTTTTGCCACCTCCAGAATGTCATTGTGCCACTCTCTGACCTCATGCTGCTGCTGCCGTCACCTCCACTCTCTGTCATTGTGCCACTCTGTGGCCTACTACTGTTTTGCCACCTCCAGAATGTCATTGTGCCACTGTCTGACCTCATGCTGCTGCTGCCGTGACCTCCACACTGTGTCATTGTGCCACTCTGTGGCCTACTACTGTTTTGTCACCTCCAGAATGTCATTGTGCCACTCTCTAACCTCATGCTGCGCTGCGTGCCTCCCGTGACCTCCTACACCCCTGTGTCATTGTGCCATTTCTGTGGCCGTTACTACTGTCATTGCCACTCTCCACTTTTACTAGATGTCATTGTGCCACTGTCTGACCTCATGCTGCTGCTGCCATGACCTCCACACTGTGTCATTGCGCCACTCTGTGGCCTACTCCTCTTTTTGCCACCTCCAGAATGTCTTTGTGCCACTCTCTGACCTCATGCTGCTGCCGCCATCACCTCCACACTGTGTCATTGTGCCACTCTGTGGCCTACTACAGTTTTTGCCACCTCCAGAATGTCATTGTGCCACTCTCTGACCTCATGTTGCTGCTGCCGTGCCCTCCACACTGTGTCATTGTGCCACTCTCTGACCTCATGCTGCTGCTGCTGTGACCTCCACTCTCTGTCATTGTGCCACTCTGTGGCCTACTACTGTTTTGCCACCTCCAGAATGTCATTGTGCCACTCTCTGACCTCATGCTGCTGCTGCCGTCACCTCCACTCTCTGTCATTGTGCCACTCTGTGGCCTACTACTGTTTTTGCCACCTCCAGAATGTCATTGTGCCACTCTCTGACCTCATGCTGCTGCTGCCGTCACCTCCAGTCTCTGTCATTGTGCCACTCTGTGGCCTACTACTGTTTTGCCACCTCCAGAATGTCATTGTGCCACTGTCTGACCTCATGCTGCTGCTGCCGTGACCTCCACACTGTGTCATTGTGCCACTCTGTGGCCTACTCCTGTTTTTGCCACCTCAAGAATGTCATTGTGCCACTCTCTGACCTCATGCTGATGCTCTGGCTGATACCGTAACCTCCCGCCTGTGTCATTGTGCCACTCTGTGGCCTACTCCTGTTTTTGCTACCTCCAGAATGTCAGTGTGCCACTCTCTGACCTCATGCTGCTGTGGCTGCTGCCGTCACCTCCACACTCTGTCACTAATGTTGCCACCTGAGCTCTCAGCTTGTTTTTTTCCAGCTGTCGCTGCCATGACTATCAGGCTACATTCCCGCTTGAGTTTTTTTGGTCAGTTTTGCCCTCTTAAGTGCCCAGGGAATTTTATAGTGAAGCGATTCTAAGAGCAGCGGCAGTCATCTGCGTGTCATACTAAAACACAACATTGTATGAAGACCAAAGCAAGCTCCCTCTGCATATTTAAGCACGGCACAATGTTCTACAGCACCCTGCAGGTTCTGTGTAGCTGTTTTTTAACACGTTTCGTCCGGAAGTAATTCAGACCGAATTTATTTTTGTCGGGAAATTCGGCGAAGTGACCGAACCGAATTTTTGAGAAATTCACCCATCTCTACCCACAGTGTATAACTGACCCCTACAAAAAATAGGATGTGGAATTGTTTCATGTAAAATCCCTTTAAAAGGCAAAGGGGCACTCCCTCTGTCCAGAGAAAAAAAGGTTCAATCTCCAAAGCCGACCAGCCTTCTTTACCATAAGACCTGTGAATGTGTGGAATAGTCACCCCAGGAGCTGGTCACAGGAGGAATAGTTGACCATTGCGTAAAACAAAATAATACTAAGAGTGGGGACCTGCAGTTCACCCTCCAGTCAGTAGAGGGCACAGGTACACTGACAGAATAAGCAACAATGCCAACAAAAAAGGCAGCAACAGAAAGTCCGTTAGTGGCAGTTGGATGCAGCAGAGAGCAGATGTGTTAAAGGGAGAGAGGGCGAAAAAGGCACAGAGCCAGAGAAATACTGACAGTGAGAAGGCCCAGCACAAAGTACTGCAAGGAAGATGAGATAAAGTCTGACAGGAGTATGAGCAATATGAGAACAGCACTGGAGGAATACATGGGGAGGGAGAGAGAGAGCCTCCCCTACCACATGCATGCTGCCGAAGACAGACTGCTACTGTGGGCTATAGGCCCTGAATAGACTATTAAAAATAGATTACTTAGGAAGCATCTGTTGCCCAAAGTTTGTTAAAGAAGCAAGATAAAATGCAATAAACCATTCAGTTTATTCCAAGAAACGAGTGTGACGACTGACTTCTGTACATTACAGAAGTACTGAATTCTTGTTTTGAATGTTAGTGCACTCTGATCATCACTTTAGGTTAAAGAGGGAAATGTCTCCTTCTGATGACAGATTGGTTTATGCCTAATGGGTTTCTTAACTGCCTCTGGCTCCATGTTGGAAAACAAAGCTTTAAAGTTACCAATACCCCTTTATTTAATTTACATTTTTCCCCTGCTCTAGGCTGGACCTAATAAACATAAGCCTTGCTTTAGCTGTACTTACTATTCCACTTTCTGTTTCTATGCCTTACTTTTCAGGGAGCAGACTAAAAGTGTGGCATTCGCCATTGAAGACTATAGGCGCTACAAAAACACTGTTAAAGGGGTTGTCTCACTTCATTGATTCATCTTACCTCAGTCCTGTTTCCTTGGTTTCATTTTCAATTCATGGGCGTGTTTACTGGCATCTACTAGCCTGCAGTAGAAGCCAGGTCTGTAGCTACAGCAACTAGCACTGGCAGCCTTTTAGGATAGATCAAACAGGTCTGAAGCTAAGGCGACCTGAGGAGCTGATGCAGCCCATACAAGAGGGAATATCTAGGAATATAGAGGACACTGTTAATGGAAACATATTACAAAGTGACTTGTTTTTGCAAGATCTTTAACATAAAAAGCAATCCTTGTAGTGAGACAACCTCTTTAAGCTTTATACATTAATGTGTTATTGGAAAACCCTTTTCATATGTTGCCAAGAACACCACCAGTCCTAATGCCAGACTGGTTCTCAGATTACACTTAAAAATTGCCATTGTGGATACAGAGCAGTATTTGGTCTACTCAACTCTGACACTACTAAAACGCTAGTCCACGCCCTCGTCATCTCCCGCCTTGACTACTGCAACATCCTTCTCAGTGGCCTCCCAGTTAGCACCCTCGCTCCCCTCCAATCCATCCTAAACCCCTGCCCGTCTGGATTCACCTCTCTCCCTCGCTACTCCTCTGCCTCTCCCCCATGCCAATCCCTTCACTGGCTGCCCATGGCCCAACGAATTCAGTTAAAATTTTACTAACCCTGACCTACAAGGTCTCCATAACCTCTCCCCTCCATACAAACTCTGCCCTAATTTTCAGATACCCCCTCACTTCAATCTCCGCTCCTTACAGGCCTTCTCCTCTGCTCCCCTCTCATCAGCTCCTCACATAACCGTCTCCAAAAACTTCTCCCGTGCTTCACCCACACTCTGGAAAATCATTAACCCAAAACATCAGACTCTCCCCAACTTTCACCAGTTTCAAAAGCACCGAAAACCCATTCTCAGGATAGCCTAAACCCACATTAACCCCCACCACCACTACACCGGCCCCAAGCCATGTCTGCCCCACACCTTCTGTCTCTCCCCTTCTTCCTTGTAGATTGTAAGCCCTCGCGGCAGGGTCCTCTTTCCTATCTGTTTCAGTCACTAGTCATTTTTGTCACCATTGTATTTGTTCAATATTTGTTATGTATGTAATTCCCCTTAAATGTACAGCGCCCTGGAATTAATGGCGCTCAAAATAAATAATAATAATAATTGAATTTGTTCTAACTTTCAGCAACCATGAGAAAGCCACAAAATGTTTGGTAGTTTTTTCACAGACTATGATTCTCACCTGTAGCAATCTAGTACCTCTATTCCTTGCCTCTCATACTTTTATTCTGTTTTGTAGCTTTAAAATATTTGCTTTCATTTCTGCTTCACTATCAGACTTCTGCTGTCTGTTCTTGGAACAAAATGAGTCGATTCTTAGTGGCTTGCTATTCAAAACCTCAAAAGTACTTGAAATGACGAAACTTTTTTAGTTTCCTAGACCGCACACAAGAAGCACTGAGCATACCTGTTAAAGATCAGAAACCTCTTGGTAATAAAAATAGCTCAATACTATTTCATCTAACTCCTTGATTACACAGATTATTTGGTAAATGGAAGCCAAAAACTACCCAACAAAGTTGTTTGATGGTCAATGCAGGTTTAGGTTCGATTTCAATTTTGCGAGTGTATACTGAATGTGGGTCACACTTTAAAACTTGATAGAAATATCTGGGAATTTTCCAGAATTAAAGGTGTCTTTACACTTTCAATAGCTAACACACAAATGTTTGACTGAAGGCTTTCCATCACAATTCCCCTATTGTCAATAAAACTACAATCATTAAAGGGTTGTTCTCACCATACTGTTTCGCAGAGCCTGCTCTTCACAGCCAGCTTCAAGCGCTCACTTCCTGGTCAGGCTGTGGGTGGTTCTACAGCAGTGATTGGTATATCAGCTCTGCTATTCCTAGCTGAAGAAGGATATTGGTGAATGTAACCTCGATATTCAAGGTAAGATTTCTATACCACATCACTTGCTAATCACCACCCTTATTCTCAATGCAAACTAGATAAAGAGGTGTTTTGATACTAGAAAAAGCTTATCCGTTCATTGGGGCATAATAAAAAAAAAAAAGAATAAAACTGACCTCGTAAACACTCTCAGTCTGTTGATGCAGCTGTCCTGGTGATCCCAGCAGATAACTTCCCTGTCATTCTTAGGGTATGGTCACAGGTCATTTTTAAATATGTGTTTGAATCTGTGTTCTGGACCCAAAAAGAACCCAAACACTCATCTGCCAATGTGCAGTGTGATTTACATTAGTTTTAATGTAAAACACATATCCTTGTTTAGACCGCTGATCACCAATGCATGTTTACTTGCGTCTTTCTGATGCATCTTTCGGATCCATTCAAAGATTTGACATGTCAATTCTTGATCCGTTTTACGCAGCAGACGCCCTATTTAAAACTATAGGGTGCACTCCTGCTGCACAGAACACGCATCCAAGCACGCAGTACACTTTGAGTACGTCTTTGGATACGTTTTACACAGCGCTTTTTAATCTGTTTTGTAGATTGAAAAACGTATTGAAAAACGCTGTGTGAACCTACCCTTAATGTGATTCTGCGGCCATTCACATGCCGCAGGGTCAGGTGAAGACTAAACGGGGAGGTCATCTGCTGGGATCACCGGGACAGCTGCACCAATGGAATGAGAGTGTTTACAAGGTAATTTTTTTTTTTTTTGTACCTTCTTTTAGTGTCAGAATACTCCTTTAACTAACCAGCACAGAACCTGGGATACAGGGCATACATCCGAATGTTTTGAATAGTGGTCCCAGACAGGGGCGTAACTAGGGAAGCCTGGGCCCCAAATCAAACTTTTGGATGCCCTCCCTCCCTCCACCCCCCCTTGCTTCCCTGTCCATGAACATTTACCGGGACCTCTTAATAAGTCATGCAGTTACTAGATAATACAAGGAGTGAACAACTCACCATAGATATCACCATCATACTGTTACCAGACAAATCCCACTGTACCCATATTAACATTACCAATAACGTTACTACATATGGACTGGATTATGCTGCCAGAACAAGACCACAAATTACAACCACATAGTGACTAATACCCCTATACTATTAATGAATAAAGAGCAATATTACTACCATATAGTGGTATATACTAGAGTACACAGGTGCCGTGCAGACTGTATATTACCACAATACAGTGACCATATAGTGGTATATACTAGAGTACACAGGTGCCCTACAAACTGTATGTAACCTCCATACATTGACCATTTAGTGGTAGACACCAGTGTACACAGACTCTGCAGACTGTATGTTACCTCCATACAGTGACCATATAGTGGTAGACACCAGTGTACACAGGCTCTGCAGACTGTATATTACCTCCATACAGTCACTATATAGTGGTAAACACCAGTGTACACAGACTCTGCAGACATGTAAGTGATTACAGTGCAGTTACATCTTGTGACTTACAGGTGATGTTTCTCTACCGAGTCATTGACTTTCCCTTTTGTTCTGCATCCTCTCCAGACCACCATAATTACTTCTCCTGGCCGCTCATCCCTGCAGATTTGGACACAAATATCTTAGAATCCTCACTTTTTCAGCACCTCACTCCCTGCCCCCCACCTCTGTACAAACTTTCCAAGGGTGGGAGGGCAGGTACCGGCCATAGCTTAGATGCCCAGTGCCCTAGAGGGGAGAAACCGAGGATTCACCCCCCTGGAGATTGTGTTACAGCTATGACCTGTACCCCACTGAATCAAATAAGCAGGTAGACCCCCATTAGATAGGTTGGTAGGCCCTAGGTAGGTAGTTTAGTAGACTTGAGGTAGGTAGGTAGTACATAGGCCCCAGGTAGGCAGATCCTAGGTAGGTAGGCAGTAGTCAGGCAGGTCTCAATTAGGTAGGCAGTATTTAGGCCCCAGGTAGGTAGGTATGCTGTAGGTGGTCCCCAGGTAAATAGGTTATAGGGGGACCCAAATAGGCAGGCAGGCTTTAGGTAGGCTATAGGGGCCATATAGGTAGGCATGTAGAGTTTAGGTAACTATAGGGGGCTAAATAGGGAAACAGGCATGTTCTAGGTAGCTATAGGGAGCCATACAGATAGACAGGGGTTAGGTGGGCTATAGGGGCCATATATGTAGGTAGGCAGGGTTTAGGTAGCTATAGGGACCTCATATTAGTAGACAGGCAGGCTTCAGGGGGGCTATATAAGTAGGCAAGCTTTAGGGAGGCTATAGGGGCTATACAAGCAGGCTTTAGGGGGGCTATAGCGCTATATAGTCAGGCTTAGTAGGGGTATATAGGCAGGGGGCTATATAGGCAGGCTTAGGGGGATATATAGACAGGCAGGGGAGTTATATAGGTAGGTTTAGGGGGATATATAGGCAGACAGGGGGCTATATAGGCAGGCAGGGGTATATAGGCAAGCTTCAGGGGGGACTATATAGGCAGGTTGGGGTATATAGGCAGGCTTCACAGGGGACTATATTGGCAGGCTGGGGTATATAGGCAGGCTTCAGGGGGGACTATATTAGCAGGCTTGGGTATATAGGCAGGTTTCAGGGGGCACTATATAGGCAGGCTGTGGTATATAGGTAGGCTGGGGTATATAGGCAGGCAGGGGTATATAGGCAGGCCGGGGTATATAGGCAGGCTGGGGTTATATAGGTAGGCTGGGGGTATATAGGCAGGCAGGGGTATATAGACAGGCAGGCTGGGGTATACTGGCAGGCAGACTGGGGTATATAGACAGGCAGGCTGGGGTATACTGGCAGGCAGGGGTATATAGACAGGCAGGCTGGGGTATAATGGCAGGCAGGGGTATATAGACAGGCAGGCTGGGGTATACTGGCAGGCAGGGGTATATAGACAGGCAGGCTGGGGTATATAGACAGGCTGGGGTATACTGGCAGGCAGGGGTATAAAGACAGGCATGCTGGGGTATATAGACAGGCAGGCAGAGGTATACTGGCAGGCAGGCTGGGGAATACTGGCAGGCAGGGCAGGTAAAATAAGAAATCACTTACTTACCTCGGTCCACGCTCCTCCGATGCGCTGTGCTCCTGCCATTGTGCTCAGCGCTGGCGGCGCGATCATGTGACGCCTGCTATCAGGAAGAGCAACAGAGCCGAGTGCCGGATGCGCTCCACTCTGCTACCACGGGGCAGGGCTGTTTCTTAACGCTCGGGCCGGAGGGCCCGGGCGTTCAGAGGCGTGATGCGCCGGGCCCCTCAGCTCCGCGCCCACCGCAGTGAACTTTTAAGTTCAGGCGGGCCCAGGGGCGGCATTACCGGGGTAGCAGACGTGGTAGCAGCTGCCCGGGCCCCTTAAGCTCCTGGGCCCCGTGGCAGTTGCTTTGTCTGCTACCCCGGTAGTTACGCCCCTGGTCCCAGATGTTCAGAGGTATGCTGCACTGTCGGGCCAGCCTCTCCTGATATGACGAGCACCACTACAGCAGTTGTTCTACCTCTCCCAGTGGGCCCCTGAGTATGGCAGGCCTCAGGCTGTTTTTTAGGGAGAGAGGCAGAGAAAGAAAGGTAGAAAGCAAGAGCCGTGTGCAGTGATGTACAGAAGCTGCAGAATGGTCCTCATGCTGATGTGAATAGAGATTTAAAATCTTTATTCCTTTTGTTTATATATACATTTTTTATAGTTATCCCCTATACATGTCAAAACTGCACTGGGTGAACAAGGCCTAATAATGCTTTTTGTATATGAATGCTTATTGCAGTTGTATAGCTATATAATGTGCTAGAGGTAAGTTACCCACCACTTGGACTGAAGTTGATTACAAAGATACCATTGAAGAACAGACCAGTGGGGATTATTCCTTATTTCCATACGCTGTAGAATTACAATGGGTTGATTGGTAAATATGGAGGCAATCGGTTCTCCTGGACTAGAACTACACAATGAGTTTGGTTGCATAAATTGTAAGAATAGAGATATTCATAGGACTGAATGGATTTTTGTTATTTATACATCTACACACTTCTGCAACAGGGAGATGCACAGAATTCAACACAACTTTGGTGCAAATATTCAGTTGTCCAAAAAATAGGAAGCAACTGGAAAAGACTGCCATACAGCTGTACCTACTTATTCCTACTGGAGAACAGAAACAGGTTTGCAGCAGATAAAAAGTCTTCAGCATTAGCTTATTATAATTTTGCCTTTCCTAATGTAATATGTCACAATATGATTTTGCTGCTGTTTGCACTGCCATTTTGTTTTTAACCTGGATTAAGAAACATGTCATTTGAAAGTATAATACAGGTAAGTGACAAGGTCCTAGGTGTAAGACGTTATTGAAAGCCACTCATTTGAGGTCTGTTGGGCAGACGTAAAGGGGTTGTCCATTTTCTTTTTTTAATTAATTAAAATCCAGATCTTTAAAAAGAACTCAGTATTTCCTAATTCACCTCATTTTTTTTATTACCTAGGCTTACAGTGTAATCTTTCTATATGCTGGGGCCGAGGACTGACAGATGAAGATTGCCTCTTACAGCAGACACATTGGACATGCAGCTATGGGATATGATTGCTACAATTACAGAGTTGCTATAAACAACACTTTCTTAAACAAATACATTTTAATGAATAAAAACACAAATAATATACAAATGTTAAAAACAATTAAAAACATCAACATTTAAAAAAAAAAAATGCACTAGTGGACTATACAACAGCCCATCAATTCATGCTCAGACCCTGTTGGAGTCATATTAGATGTGCTACAGAAAAGATAATATGCAGTCATTTGTTTAGATTTATATGTACAGAGAAATATCACTATATACTGAAGTGAATGAGGTGCAATAACAGGTGCAATGTGCCGTGTTGCATATGGACATTTCCCATACTGTAATATCAAGGAATTCCCTGCACTCGTATATCTATGGTTTGATGCTTCTTTACTCATTAAACTACAAATGAGCGCTGGCAGTTAGCCCCTTGATATTGCAACACTGTTTTACCAGAAACATACAGGACAAAAGTGGTGTTGTCTCGGGGTTTAGCTATTTTTTTTCTTTATAATTTCATGCAACATATTGGGATATCATGGAGTGGGGTCCTGGCTCTGGATCCCTCCATATGTGTCAGCATGAAGAACCAGTAAAAAGAGACTAGATTAAGTATTACATAATCAAACTTAAAAATTTCAGTTCCTCAACATTGTCACCATGGCTCAGAAAAAAGCTGGATCCTCGGTGATCATGATTACCAGCTCAGCTTTATTCTAAGAAGTAATGAGGGTAGTTTAGGGGTTAAATAAACTCTACAAACTCAGTACACTTTTTAATTTGCTGCAAAATTATGGACTCTCTATATAACCAGCACTTTTACACTTGAATTACTGATATAATAGTGGAACGCCATTCTCCATTTACTTTACCATCTCACTGCCTATTACAGTTTTCTGTTTGAACAAATATTCCACAAAATAGTTTTTCTCCACCGACGTAAAAAAGCGCCTGACTGTATATGAAATGTCAAGCAAAAAATATAAGCTTTTATTTATGATAGAAACAACAGTATAAAACTTGTAAAATATATAGGACAGACAACAATATAAACTGTCAGGTCTGATACTACTGGAAAACTTAACACTCTTAAAGGGTTTTTTGGAAAATGTGCCAAAGATGTGAGTCTATTATTCATTTTCTGTTTGAAAGATTGCATACTTCTCTAATTTCCATACAATGAGCTTATTCTGCTGTGACTGCTTTAGGCAATTGCTACACTTTTCCCTTGCACTGATTTTGCTATATTTGCCAATTAATATGGAGAACTCTTGCTCATCAAGCCCCCATTCCAACTAATTAGCCATGGCCCTTGCTGACAGATAAATGCTTTAATGGGTTTAAGTCTTATAAAAGTAAAGTTTTTAATCACTAAATCTTGCACATTAATTATGGTTGTTCGGTAAATATGTCTGGGTAGCTGTCCTCAAACTGGCATTTCTGGTTCTTTTAAAAGATCTGCTACCAATGTATTTGTTGGCACCAGTTATGGAAAGTCTTTGAACGCATAATTGGTTTTGGCACCCAGCACTGATAAAACTATGATCTAGCACTTTGTATAGAGCACTTTTGGAATCCGAGGGAAATCTGGATGAAAATGGTTGTGTTGACACCTTTTCTTAGAATGTAGGTGTGAATTGGAGGTTGAGTAGTTTTTAGATACATAAGGTGCACAACCTGCAGACCACTCTGTGGTTCACACTGCCGCTACTTGTGGTGCTCTACCTGCTGTATGCATATACTCATTTGGCAGACATAGAGGTTGTGAACAGCTGTTATAACAAGGAGTCTGATGTGAATTGAGGAATGCTACATCCAATAGATGATGCTGCAGAGTCCTAGCTCTTTTCCCATGAGCCTATTTGAATACATTGAAATTTCAGTAGGGAGACTTAGGCCTCTTTCACACGGCTTATTTGGGCACGGATTGGCGCCGTACTCCGCGCCGGATTTGCGCTGCAGTACGGCGCCAATCCGTCCCTGTCATTACGGTAATCCACAGTTCTCATAGAGAACAGTGGATTCCGTCGCTCCTCCCCGCTTGGCTAATCCGCCGGGCGGGGAGAAACTGACATGCACATTATTTACGGCGCGTACGCGCCGTAAACAATGCATTGTCTATGGGGCTGGGAGCGGCGCCCCCGCCGCGCTCCGTCCCCGCCCCCGCCCCTTATTCACGGCGGATTTGTGAGCTCAATACGGCTCACAAATCTGTCGGGAATAAGCCGTGTGAACACGGCCTAACAGTGTATGAGTCTTAGTTCAGACGTATATATGGTAGATCACATGTTGCGACCTAGTATGAGTATGCCACTCTCTTTCTATTTTTGTATAGTGAAACTGAAATGTATGTCTAAAAATGATGATAAGTAAAGGAAATAAGTAAGATATAAAAAAGTGGTCTGTCATATATACGTCTGAACTAGTACTTTGAGCTTGGAGGAGGATTATAATTAGTCCACGAGGTGGATATTAAGTGAAGATTTGCTTGACATAGTTGTAATTTTTAAAGCTATTGACTGGTGTATGAGTGCTTCTCCGTAATGAGAAACCCTATCCTTTTCGAGCAACGTCTAGATCCTCTCACCTAGCCAACCGGTATTCTACTCTGCACTGATGAGGGGCAAACCCCCGCAACAGCTGTCTGCAGATGAATGTCTGGTTGACACTAATTACATTTTCATTTACCAATCCGTAATCGAGCAATGTAGAAAACAGAGCACTCTGTTGTAAGGTTTTAAAAAACATGCAAAAGTTTTTATTTATATTATATTTATTTTCTAGATACTAATAAAAACTTTTGCATGCTTTCTAAAACTTTACAAAGGAGCACTGCGGTTTCTACATTATATCTTTTTTCAGGCTTACAAACTACATAACTAAGTAGCATATCCTGACAACATGATCCCCTGAGAAAATAGGTTGTGTACCCCTGCATTAAAGTATTTTAGATGGGACAAGAAAGTTTAAAAGGGTTATCTCAACACAGCTTTAAACTTGTAGGCAAAGGTAAATAACAACTATTACCAAACATATTGCTGTTTTGATTTCATTTACGTGCTAGAGGATATAGAGGAGATCTTATCTTCTCTTTGTGTACACAAGTTTCTTTAGGTTACAGACCATCTCTCTCTACTCTCTTTGCTCCAAACGGTCCTGTCCAGCCATGCTGTGTGTAAACTTCAGTACAGAAGCTTGTTTATCTAATTCAATGACAATCTTTAACCCTTGTAGTCGGTTGCTTTACTGTTTACACTCTTCTGTTAGCAATGTCCATCTAACAGGCTCAGATAGGAATAGCAGAGCTGAAATGCCAATCAGGACTGGAGACCCATCCTTTGCCTAACCAGGAGCTGTGAATATGAAGCTGACGGTGAAGAGCAGGCTCTATGAAACAATATGGGGAGAAAACCCCTTTAAAGGGGTTGTCTCACTACAAGGAATGCTTTTTATGTTAAAGATCTTGCAAAAAAGAAGTCACTTTGCAATATATTTCCATTAACAGTGTCCTACCTAATCTGAGATATCAACCTCTTGTATGGACGACCTGCATACAGACTTCTCAGGTCCCGGTATAGCTTACAGACATGCGTTACACTCCTCTCATGATAGGCTGCCAACACTGGTTGCTATAGCTACAGACCTGGCTTCTACTGCAGCCTAGTGGAAGCCAGTTAACACACCCCTGAATTCAAAATGAAACCAAAAAAACAGGACTGAGGTAAGATGAATCGATGTAGTGAGACAACCCCTCTAAGATCCTTCCAGTACACACAGTGACACTTCATCCGGACTGAGCTGCGCTAGAGCAACAACAATGTTTAGGGTCCTTCCAGTCCACACAGGAATAACAAGTGACATTGCATAAATCTGTGTTCCCATACACCACACAGAATCTTTTCATGCAACCAGTCACTGAAGAACAGGTGCTGTTGTAGGCACAGGCCATAAACTTTGCAGAGTCCAGGTTCACATTTCAGTCACAGATCTATTGCCGTTTGACACTCTGTCCTGACTGTTCATAATTAGTTTGAGCTTTCCTTGAATAGTGCAAATTACAACTCTTTTGAAGCTGTCTGACAAGAAGAAATAGATCACAGGGTCCAGACAGCTGTTGAGTGTAGATAAACAGAGCACTAATTCATTAGTAATATGCAAAGTCTGTTTCCAGGACAGGCTGGGGATGATGTTTATCTGGGCCAGAACATAGGGCACACGTACTAAGTGATAAGGAACGAAACACACGATAAAGATGATTAGAACAATAAAGGACTTTTTCATTGCCCGGTTACTGTTTCTTTTAGTTTGGGGCTGGTGCTTCATCAAGGACGCTCTGTGGAGTTTAGCAGAGATCTTTCCATAAAAATAGACAAAAAGAAAAAGAAGGACAAAGAAAGCAATGACCGCAGTCAGGTTGATGGCAGCCGACACATTTCCCTTCTCCTTGAAGTGGAAGCACTTTTGGCTACAAGGTTCTTTTGATTTGTTTTCAAATAATAATGGTACAATGCAGACAACATTGAGAACCCAGACCACATGAGCGGCCCTAGAGCTCCACTGGACGCTGTGGATCTTGTACTGTTGTAGAGGCCTGATTATTTTAAGATACCGGTCCATACTGATGAGGCTAAGAAACATGATACTTGCATACATATTCAAGTAGAAGAAGGCCCCTATGATATGGCACAAGAGCAAGGGACCGTTACTGTTCTGATAAGCAATGCGAAAAGGTAAGCATAGCGCTAAGAGGAGATCAGCTATTGCAAGGTTCCTCATGTATATAGTCATGGATGTACATCTTTGACAATTTGTCCAGAACACAAATAGAGCCAGAATATTGCTCATCAGGCTGAGTCCACAAACAAACGAGTAAACCACAGGAAGCATCCAGGATAAGATTCCATCTTGGATATCACAACCATTGAAAGGAGGTGATGAAGACATATTGAGGTGGAGAGACAGAGGACCAGAAGTCACCAGAGTCCATGTCTGTGCAGCCGCGTCACTCACTGTTGAGTTTGGCAGAAGATCCATCTGTGAACAGAAGAATAAAATATCTTAGACATGTAGCTGGATATGTTAGTCAACCTCACACAATATCTATTCTGGATTTGCCCTTCTAGTTTGAAACTGAGTGATTTGATGGATTTTCACAAAGTCTGATGGCTCAGCTAATCTTCATGAAATTGTAGAATATTAATCAGTGAAGAACTTTAAGAATTAATTTGCCTCATTCCATTCTACAATGTGACAATTTACAGCTATTAATGTCTGAGCCCACATCATGTGCTTTCCCAAGGATGCATCTTGTAACATTTAGATAACATTGGCATTTTTATCATACATTCCATAATAACATGCCTCCACATGAAGTATGAAGCCTTAAAAAAATATTACCCTATTTAAACTCTGCATAGAGATTCATTGGAGGGGTCAGTTATAGAGTACTGCAGTCAAACTTTTGGATCAAAAACTAGTGGCCACACATAGGGCCACATTTATGAAAACTGCCTAGGTCTAAGACTTTCTTTGTTGCCCAAAGCAACAACTCTGAAAAAATGAAAAGGGCGCTATGATTGGTTGCTATGAGCAATAAAGAAAGTCTTCAACCTAGACAGTTTTCATACATGCCCTCCATAGTGTTTGCACATAATTTTTCTATCTATCTATCTATCTATCTAAAAAAGACAAAAGGAGAAACAAGGGGGCGCACAGATGGTGAAGCACGTTTGGTAGAATGTATACAGTTGAGTATTTGATGTACTCACCAATTTGAGTTGTGCTCTTAGTGTAGAGGCACAACTCTCATATTAGTATACAGGGCTTTTACTGTAGCCTTAGCCCTTGTATACGGCTGCTGATGTTCCCGTGAGCGGCGTCCCGCCAAAGCAGACAGTAGAGGAAAAAGAAAATGGTGGAACCGGCGCACGTGTGTATCCAGGAATGCCAATGATGCAGGCAGGGAGATCCAGAAAGTTACTTATTATTCTAAAAAGGCTAGGGCGATAACCTCAGCCAATCTAAAACAATTTAAAAGGAAGTAAAACCCGACGTGTTTCGCGTTTATCAAACGCTTCCTCAGGGGTATCTATCTATCCATCTCTCTCTCACTCTCTCTCTCTCTCTCTCTTTACCTGTCTGTCTGTTTCTATCTATCTATCTATCTATCTATCTATCTATCTATCCAATCCATTTTACTGTGTGCCCCAAAGTATACTAGATGTTTTGCTCTGACAGGCAATAATATACAGTACTTGGACCATGTTCTATAAATTTGTTAAAAATTCACAATTTCTCACAAGCCAAAATCTGTTTTGAAACCTTACAACCTATTAAGCAATGAGGGACAGACTAAAAGTCTCAGGTCATTTTTTTAAGAATACAGAAGTGTATTGTTCCATAGAATCAATATGCAATAAACAATAACGTGACTTGTATTTCAGGAAAAAGCAATGATGTAACAGGGATTTCCATTCAATATAATTTTCTGACAAGTCTAATGGAAACATGGGGTAGGTAGTGGTGAGCTAAAAAGTACTTGTGTAATATAGCTCATATTATGTTTCGGTAAGGAAAAATACAACAGATTGTAATCTATAGCACACATGAAATCTATATTTGTAAACAGAGTAATAGCTTGTTCTTGTTCCACAGTTTGTATTTTAGGCATGTTAGCCCTTTCAAATAAATGAACCTGCTGTAAACTTTATCAAAACCACTATTCATGGTCAGAGAGGCCCATCGAGGTACCAGAAGATGCTCTGATGTGCCTAGATACTGACAAACACATCAATGAACTACAAAGATCTAACAACTCTCTTTGGAGCTGCATTTGGAACAAATCACTTATCCAATGGGCTCACTAGGCAGCTGCCCACATGCATATGGACCCCAGGTGGTGAATGTATGTCCCAGAAAACCAGGACATATGCCCAGGATCCATTGTTTGTCGCTGTTCATTTAACTGTTTGTGTGTTCATAGGACGTGCAAACAGTTAAAAACCATCGGTTTCCTATTCTACCAAGTTGTCTTGTAGGCTGCAGGCTACCTACAAGATGTACGTGGGGTATCAGCCTAGGCGGAACTATAATGTTAGTTTGCTTGAGGGTGGTTACAGGTGGTGTCATGTTTGTGCATGGCCATAGGCATAGCTTGGTGAGATATCATGTATTTGCGTAAGGCCCACTGCACTTTTATGCCTGGGGGCCCCATAATGCTGTTGAGACAGCCCTGACTACAAGGTTCCATTTCTTATGGGTTGATCACAAATTACCTAATAGACCTTACTGATAATATATCCTCTATGTAGCATATCCTGTGTGTACCATGATAACAACAAAGATTATGATACAATTAAAAGGGGATTCCAGATATACTATATAATTAGAGGGTGGGCATTCGGAATTGAGAAGTCCAAATAATTTCAGTCTGACACTGAAACTACAGGCCTAAGAATACTGTATGGTGCATGTATCAGAATTTTTATTTTCTTGCTGTTACCAAGGGCATAATATAGGTATACTTCAAAAAGGGACACTTCTTTTATGTTCATGTATGAATGGGGAGAAGGTGTGTTAAATTTGGTGTTATTGCTCTCACACTCTCATACTGGTCACTGGAAGTTCAACATGGTACCTTATGGCAAATAACTGTCTGAGGATCTGAAAAAAAATTGTTGCTCTAAATGAACATGGCCTAGGCTATAGGAAGATTGCCAAAACCCTGAAACTGAACTGCAGCATGGTGGCTAAGACCATACAGCGGTTTAACAAGACAGGATCCACTTAGAACAAAGCTCACGATAGTTGACCAAAGTTGAGTGCACATGCTCAGCTTCATATCCAGAGATTATCTTTTCAAAATAGACATATGAGTGCTGTCAGCATTGCTGCAGAGGTTACAGGGGTGGGAGGTCAGCCTGTCAGTGCTCAGACCATACACCACACACTGCATCAAATTGGTCTGCATGGCTGTCATCCCAGAATGAAGCCTCTTGTAAAGATGATGCACAAGAAAGTCCGCAAACAGTTTGCTGAAGACAAGCAGACTAAGGACATGGATTACTGGAACCATGTGCTGGGGTCTGATGACACCAAGATAAACATATTTAGTTCAGATGGTGTCAAGCATATGTGGAAGCAACCAGGTGAGGAGTACTAGACAAATGTGTCTTGCCTACAGTCAAGCATGGTGGTGGGAGGGTCATAGTTAGGGGCTGCATGAATGCTGCTGGCTGTGGGAATCTACAGTTCCCTTAATGAACCTTGAATGGCAAAACATACTGTGACTTACTGAAGCAGGGGATGATCCTGTCCCTTCATAAACTGGGCAGTAGGGCAGTATTCCAACATGATAACAACCCCAAACACCTCACAGACGACTACTGTCTTGATAAAGAAAACGAGGATAAAGGTGCGGGGCTGGCTTATCATGTCTCCAGACCTAAACCCTATGTGGGCCATCTTCAAACAGAAGGTGGAGGAGCACAGGGTCTCTATCCAGCTCCGTGATGTTGTCATGGAGGAGTAGAAGAGGATTCCAGTGAAATTATAGTGAAGCTCTAGGGAACTCAATATCCAAGAGGGTTAAGGCAGTGCTGGAAAATAATGGTGGCCACACAAAATAGTGACATTTTGGGTACAATTTGTCCATTTTCACTTAGGGGTGTACTCACTTTCGTTGCCAGCGGTTTAGACAGTGATGCTGTGTGTTGAGTTATTTTGAGGGCACACCAAATTTACACTGTTACACAAGCTGTACACTGACTACGTCCAAATATAGACTACGGTATGTTTCAAACTGCAAAACATTATTAGGTGACATATAAGTTGTAGCTAAATATGCAGTTAGCAACCAAAGAGGTGCATTTTTAGGGCAACATAGAACGTTTCTTGATCCAAGTTTATCAAATTAAAAAGAAGGACATTTAAGGAGTTAACAGGGACAGGGGATTTGGGTCAAGAATAGGAACTGTTCCTCCAAAAAAGTATGGCGACCCGGGTCACAGAGGCAGCAGTTGCTATCTGGCCTTGCAGCCTGAGGGGCCTAAAAGCTTTCTGCCATTTAAGAAGACACCGGTATTGTGAATGACAAATGGTAGCTGAAGGGCCCGATTTCAGTTTTTGCATTAGGGCCCAAGAGCTTTAAGTTATGCCTCTGACTGTTACATCCTTCTGACACTTTTGTTTATGTGGTTGTGCCAGTAGATTACATCATGGAGTCTCTAAACTTCTACCTCATACTATAGAGCATACGATTCCCTTTCCATCAATTTATTCTAAACACATTACATTTGGTCCATTCAAAATTAATAATTATTTTACAGTTCTTGGACTCTGCTTACATCTAACTTAAGGCTAAATCAATTGTAAAAGGAACACCACAGGCCGCTGACAGCCCCTCTCCCATTTTACAATAAAGTCCATCAGGTTCTAATAAAGATGTCTATTATTTTGACCCAAAAAATAACACTATGGGCCACATGTATGAAAACTGACTAGGTCGAAAATTCATTTTGTTTCCCATAGCAACCAATCAGAGCTGTCCTTACCTTTCATAAAGTGCTCAGGAAAAATGAGAGGGGAGCTCTGATTCGTTGCTATGGGCAACAAAGTGGATTTTAGACCTAGACAGTTTTCATACATGTGGCCCTATGTGCAAAGGGATCATGTCTAGATTTCCAAAAAAAGAAGGAATTTTCTATTAAGCCCTGTGCGGGCATCAAGTCTCTATGCTTATGATGGGCTGAAAGTATTCACTTATGATAGTTGAATCATCGTATATGCTCATTTTGCAGCACCTCAACCACTCTTGGCACTACAGGAGTGGGGTACAATCTAATACAGCTGTTTGGGACAACTTACAAATTACAGTTTAACTTTATTTCTCAGACCAACTGCACTTAAGAAACCTTCCCAACAAAAAAATTGCCAAATCCAGCTCACCAGAAATTATGTTGATGTTCACCATCCGCATTTAGGACAGTGACCACGTCAGTTGTGGATAAACCAATGAAAGAAATAATATCCAACACTTGTCATATCCTAATCAAAAACAAATTTTTAATCTACCCCATTAAAATCCTATCTGGGTCCACATTCAAAATGATTTTTACATGTTTATCCAGATGGGATTTTAATGTGATGGAATAAAATGGTGTTTTCAGTCAAGATATGATACGTGCAGGATATTGTTTCTTCTAAACTTGAACTCTGAGCCCACAGAATCACAATTGTCTCAAAATCTGGATAATATGACTATTTGTTTTTCAAGAAACAAACAATCAGCTTGTTCAAGCAGCCCATGTCTTCTCAACAGATGTGTAGGACCTGCTATGGGAAACACTTTTTACAAGAGTTACAAGACAAGAACTACAACAGCTGCATCATTTAGTACATGTAAGGCCCCTGGTCAAACAGAGCATCTTCTGAATGAACAAACAAGACTGAGCAAACACAATGTGGAGGTTCAATAGTGGGCCAGGAACATGGGCTTTACAGGGTCATTTTGGAGGATCACTTTCATAATTTTACATATGTATAGGCTTTACTATAGGCACAACCTGATTAAACAAGTGCATACTGATCCAGTGTATCCACTTTTAAAACCTATCCAAGTTCTCTGATGACCCGATTATAGAAGTGCTACTAAAACTGGGTTTATTTTGGAAATCCAGTCGTCTAGTTATTTTGACAGGAATTGATCATTTTTTCTACTTCTTTGTCATGTTGGGATCCAGTCATTGTTTTTTGGAAATAATAGCAGAGGGTGGCCTGTTACTGATTGAGTAGGAAAGTGTGATGAAGGGTTGTCCAGTTTATTAAAAAAAACTAAGGTTCAGATGCTCAAATGAAAAAAAGGAAACCTCAAACTCACCTTCCTCTTTACCTACATCCCAGTGCTGGCTCTGGACTGCCTCTCCCCGGATCACCACTGCAGCAAACCATCAGTTCATGTGCAACTGCCTTAGATCACTGTAAGGAAGTGAACAGCTCCGAATGGTGATGTCAGGCAGTGGCTGCATCGGTGATAACCTGTTTCACCAGAGCCAGGATATAAACAGAAAATCCAAGGAGAGAAACCACAGAGGCAGCGCTGGAACATAGTTGAGGAGGAAGGTTAAAATGATTTTTTTTTTCAGCAGCATTAACTTATTTTTTCAATAAAAAGGACAATGCCTTTGAGGATCTGGGCTGATTGTACTACAAATTTTAGGTGCTAAACGTCTGAAGGAGGCTAGAAAAATGCTTAATTGAAATACATTTTAAAAATTTCCTAGATTGTGGAATACATACTAGTCTGGCCAAGAATGTCGCTGACAAGTTGTATATTTTTTATAACCAGTGTCCAAATCTGTTATCTGTGTTATATTCTGATGTTCTCAATGCTTGATTTCCAGCAGTACCCAGTAATATTTGTCCAGAATTATAGCAAGTCTTTGTCATAGTAGGTACAGTGTTTCTCTATCTCCCTAAAAAGAATTGGTGATAAAAAGAAGAAACTGCAACAGAGTGTACAGTGTATGTCCCTGAGAGTAGCAAATGAGAGCCTCTCTGGTGATGTGAATCAGTTCTCTGCATACCACAGATCAATATATTGATGATTTATGTTTATCATTTATCATAGTAAACACCATTAACATAACAAAATGAATTATAGCCATACATAAAACATTGGAAAAGGCACATTAAGAGCATCAATGTCATCTAGAATAGTGAAAATGAGGGTCACACATTATTTCTCTATATAATAGGTACACATGAATAGGTAATTAATGAAGGGTATGAAATTGACTATTGACTAAATGCAAATATGTTATTGATCATCTAACCTGGAAACTGAAATCTGTCCCTAATATAGTTCCTATTCAATCTCAGTTGATGCAGGAATAAAGGGATAAAACCTGTCATGTGAAAAAAAAAATCTGTCATGTGAAACAAAATATGGCTGACCCCTACACAAACAATTTTAGTTTTCTCTTTCTCCCTGGATATTTAGACTATGTTTAGACACATTTTTTATCTTTCCCAGTAAATGCTGACATTTTTACTTCTTTTACGCATAAATGGTTAGGACTTGTAGGAGATCTAACGCTAAAGACCAGTATTTAGCACAAATACCAAAAATAATTCAATTGGGAAGATATGTGACAGATTATTAAAACAAATGAATAATATCCAGAAATAAACTATTTGTACAATAATGGTGGGTTAAATAGTTCATTGTATAAAGCTGAACATAAACTTAGGGATCTATAATAGTTACATGATGCAATATTTTCAAATGTAATATTTATACAATAATAATTCAATACCTGAATATCCCGAACTAACTCCTGTGTTACTGCTAATTTCTACAATCTTTACCATCATGTGATACAAAGTTAAACAAAGGATCAATATCCACAAATAAACAATATATACAACAATTGTAGTAAATCTCATGAGCAAGTGCACCCTATATGACAATTCTATTCATCCCAATACTTCTAGCAGGAAAAGATCTGTTAAACAGTTCATTGTATAAGACTGAACACAAACTTAGGGATCGCTAACAGATACATGATCTAATATTGTCAAGTGTAATACTTATATAATAATGGTCAATACCTGCATATCCTGAGCTAACTCCCATCTTACTAATAAATTTCTAGTTTCTACAATCTTTACCATCATGTGATACAGCATTAAACAGATAATCAATATCCAAAAATTAACAAGTATTTTATCAAATCTCATGATTGATTACATCTTATATGACAACACTATTCATCCAAATTCTTCTAGTCAGAAACAGATGTATTGAACAGCTCACAAGACAAAGCTGGACATAAACTTAGGGATATTTAACAGATACATGATCTGATATTTTCACATGTAATACATAATAATGATCAATACTGACATATCCTGAGATAACTCCCATATTACTGAGTAAATTACTAATTACTAATTAGTTTCTACAGGCTTTATCATCATGTTTACCTTTAAAGTTAAACAAATAGAACAAACAAACAAAAACAACACATTGTAAAAGTTTCCTAGATACAACAGAAGGCAATATAGAGATCCATACATTCACTCACCGCTGAGCCTCATCACAGACTGCTCTTCACCCTGACATCATGGGCTTCTCATAAATGACTTAAAGGCTGTAGTGGGATTTCCCCTCATCACCTGCTCTCCTACATCTGACTCTGCTTGCTTTTCTGCAGTCCTTATGTCATGGTGATGGGAGTGGTTACCAAAGTCGTCATCCCTTCTTGTTTCACGGTCTCAAACCTGTCCTTTGCACAATGGAAAAGTGACACACATTGAAACAACTAATGCAATAGTATCTTTATACTGAAAGCTGATGGGTATATGTTATATGTATATAGAATGGATTTTCTAAATGTACATAGAGTATAGTGAGATTAAAGGGATTGTCTCACTACATTGATTAATCTTACCTCAGTCCTGTTTTCTTGGTTTCATTTTGAATTCAGGGACGTGTTTACTGGCTTCCACTAGGCTCCAGTAGAAGCCAGGTCTGTAGCTATAGCAACCAGTGTTGGCAGCCTATCAGGATAGATAAAACAGGACTGTAGCTATAGCAACCTGAGGAGCTGATGCAACTCATACAAGAGGGGATATCTAGGAATAGGTAGGACACTGTTAATGTGACATATATTGCCAAGTGACTTGTTTTTGCAAAATTTTTAACATAAAAAGCAAACATTGTAGTGAGACAACCCCTTTAAGGTTCTCGACTTTTTTAAGGAACAAGGGCATATTTCTGTCTATGCAATTAGTTAAACTGTCTTTAAAGGGGTTGTCTCATTACAAGAATTGCTTTTTATGTTAAAGATCTTGCAGAAACAAGTCACTTTGCAATATGTGTCCATTAACAGTGTCCTACCTATTCTGAGATATCCCCTCTTGTATGGGCTGCATCAGTTCCTCAGGTCGCTATAGCTACAGACTTGTTCAATTTCTCCTGATAGGCTGCCAGCACCGGTCACTATAGCTACAGACCTGGCATCTACTGCAGTCTAGTAGAAGCCAGTATACTCGCCCTTGAATTCAAAATGAAACCAAGAAAACAGGATGAATCGATGTAGTGAAACAACGTCTTTAACTGTATTTTCTGATTGTATTACTCAAATCTGTCCCTGTCCAGTTCAACATGGGTTTGACAGAATTTGTGAAAAGAATTCAGGTTCAGGACATCTCGAACCCAAATTTATTTAAAAAAAAAACCAAAACATACAGCAGTACCAGCTGCCACAAATACCTGTAGTAGAAGGAAAAAATATTCTAATAAAACTTAACTTTTAATACATAATATATAAAATTACAGACTCACCAAATAGAGTCTTGTATCAATCCTGGAGCACAGATCAAAAATGAGTCTCACTCCGGGGTACTGAGGTATTTCAAACAGGCCTGAGCTACAAGCAAAAGGGTAAATGGGTATAGCACTACACTTTCCTTTACCAGTGCACCGTAGCATGACCTTTAACGGGACAATCGTCCTGACAAGAACGGTCCCTCAAATACTTTCTTGTCATGACGATCGTCCCATGGTGGATCCTGTGTTATCTACAATTTGGTGTCACCTTCCAGTGTAATCCTGCATGTGCTGATAAAGAGAAAATTGCTGAAAATATTTATCTACAGAACAGAAAGTGTCAGACTATTATTAGGCCTAGTGGCCAAGGTGAGAACTGTAGGATTTTAGGATTTTTAAAAAAATATTGATAGTGATGTGGGAAATTAAAAAAAAAAACAACAAATATTATTTAAAAAAGGTGTTTAACGTAAAAATAGGAGATAAATAATAGGTCATTTTCAGATGACACATTCCCTTTAAGGAGTCCAAACGTGGGCCTTATCAGTGATTGACAGAAATTTCTTTACGTTCACTCATATTAGGAAGGCTGACAATCACTGATAACACAACCTACTGGACTTCATACCCCAGAATAAGCAATAAATTGAATGAATAAATGAAGTTCAACTGAATTTCTCCTTACAAAACTATATATCAATCAGATCAGCATCTCCAGCGAAATAACTTGTCGCCTGCAGATCACGTTGCATGATCACAGTGACAGGTTTCTTTTTAATACAAAAACAAGCGTGTCTTCATAAAAACAATATAACTTTCTTAGCTGAATCATGTAGAGAAGCCAATTTACAGTTAATAATTTGGCAACAATAAGATGTAATTTAAAGGGGTTCTCCAGGGCTATCTTTTTATTTGTTATAGGGTACACAACTGTGTTATATAAAACTTTGTAATTCATACTGTCACGGATGCCCCTGCAACCCTCACCCCGGTTCACGGGCTCATTCGTGTTCCTCCGCTTGTTCCCCTGCATACTTACCCGGCCACGCTTCTGCCACAGTCTCTGTCCCGCGGCGTATGCAGTCCCGCGGCACATGCAGTCCCGTTCCCTAGTGCGCGCCAGTAGTGTTACATTTAAAGGGCCAGCGCACCGGTAATTTGCTATTGCCGTTCGCTGCCCCTATTTAAGCCTGCCTCTTCCTGGTTACCTTGCCAGATATTTAGTGCCATTTAGCCTAATGAAAAAGCGTTCCTGAAGTCTTGTCTGATTACCGTTTACCGTACCGTTTGCCTCCGTCTCTCGACCCCGAACCTTGCCGCCTGTCCTCACCTTCCTGCTTGTCCCCGACTACGAGCCTGCCTTACGATTTTGTACCACGCTACACCTCGGCTGCCTCCGCAAGCAAGTCACGTCAGGGGTAGCGACCTGGTAGATTCTTGCCGTAGCAAGTCCATCCCGCTATGCGGCGGGCACTGGTGAAAAACGGGACCTACTTAGATTCCACTCATTGGCATGTCTTATACCATCGCTTGCAGTGGTCCAGAGGATCCACTACCGCTACCCGTGACACATACTTATTTAAAATTATTTAGCTGTCCTGCTGTGCAGAACCAGGCAAAAAGCCCTGTACGCCCCTCCCCCCCCCCCGACTGCAAACCATGTGACATTCATTGATCACATGGTTTTGTTTTTGACTCAGTGAAAGTTTTGTCATCACTCAGTGGGTGTGATGAAGCCAGGCTCAGCTCAGGAACATTCCCCTGTAGTGGGCGTGACCTGATGATGATCTGTCACACAATAGTGAGGGAATTCACCCAAGCCTTTAGTTTGAAAGTGAATACAAGCTAGCGGGGGTAATTACAGGTGAGGTAGAACTATTTATCTCTTAGATTTTCCATCAGACAGCAATACAAAGCTGGTGGGTTGTGTTGTATTCTGACAGCTCTGTAAGCCATTAACATACTAGTTGTATTATGGTGCCACACACCTTAAAGATTGGCTGTTGTCTGCGGAAAATTCAGTGATTGAATATATACTAGAGAGAGAATCCATGGCACATCTTAGGTAGGCTTAGAAGTGTTTTTTTTTTTTTTTTTTTAGATCTTCACAGAAAGAAATAAGTGAAAGCGAACTTTACTTGAATCATAGGTATATGTAGCAAAAGGAGTATTCCCATGGTCTGACGCTTTGGATAATAGGCCGTTGACAATAGGGACCTAGGTGTGAGAGAGTCATGGAGAAGGAACCAGAGAGTGTGTAAGCTATTAACATAGTGACTTATGAGTCCAAGCATAAAGGTACCTTCATGATAAAGATAATTGCAAGTACAAAGCTGGCAGGATTACACACTAATATCAGCACATAGACCCTAGCAGTGATAATTGTGAAGGGAAGTGCTAGTATACAACTGCAATGCAGACAAAAGGAGATGAGTGATCCAGAAAGCCTTAAAAACGAAGTCTTCCATTATTTAACAATGGTTAAAAACATGGCACATCAGGACAGGTGATGGGATGCTGACATGATTCGAGCACAAGGCTCTTAATCATAGCATGCAATGCAGTCTGGGAGTTGTAGGAAAGATGCTGGAGAATTACTGACACTTCCACAAGCAGGAAGTTTCACTACAAAAAGTGGGTTTTATAATAGATGAACAAGGAGCAAAATAAAAAAAGAAACACACAAAGGTAGTGGAATATGTTTACTTTTCAATAAAATGCTGTTTATAGTGTTCTATGATATCTTTAAACCCCCAGATAAACCTTTAAAAAATCTAATTCCCACCATGGATCCTCACTCTGTTGGATCTCACACATGGTAGAGCACAATGGTTACAAGCCTCTCACATCAGTATTTACTTGTGTACCAAAAATAGTTGGCTACATGGCAAGGAAGGATGAAGGAAACAGCATTTCTGAAATACATAGGATTGAGTAATAGCCAACAGCAGCTTGTTTTGTGTTGGCTTTCTCTAGTGACATCACATAGAGCTTGGGGCATTCACTTCTTTTCCCAGTCGAATAGCCATCTATTTTTGGTATACAAGTAAATACTGACATGGGAGGCTTGTAACCATCATGATCCACTATGCATGAGGTTCAACAGAGTTAGGACCCTTCAGGGGAATTAGATGTTTGAATGACTTCTTATTGTTGATACTGTAAACCAGCTTCCCTATGCGATTTAGGCAACTAACGACGTTATACTATATTGATGAAGACACTTAGGGTATGTTCACATGGCTTATTGCTGCGCATATAGTACGCACCTCAATACGCTGGGTGTTTCGAAACCAGCGCATGTTTCCAAAGCGGGGGGGGTTTGTGCCGGCCCCATAGACATGCATTGTCAGTGTCGAGTAATCGGCGCTAACAATTGACATGTCAATTCTCCTCCCACGCGTACAATTATTATTATTATTATTATTATCATTTATTCTGGAGCGCCCTTGATTCCAGGGCGCTGTACATTTCAGGCGGGTACATAAATAACATTGGTCAGACAATTACAAAATGACAATAAGTGACTAACAACTGGTACAGAGGGAGAGAGGTCCCTGCCCGCGAGGGCTTACAGTCTACAGGGAAGGGGTGAAGAGACAGAAGGTGAGGGGCAGACATGTTTGTTGGGTGGAGGAGTGCAACACGGTTAGTGTTGGTTATAGGCAATCCTGAAGAGGTAGGTTTTCAGGTTACATTTGAAGCCGGTGAGAGAGGGGGAGAGTCTGAGGTGTTAGGGCAGTGAGTTCCAAATTGTGGGGGAAGCACGGGAGAAGTCTTGGAGACGGTTATGTGAGGAGGTGATAAGAGGAGAGCAGAGGAGAAGGTCCTGTGAGGAGCGGAGGTTGCGTGAGGGGAGGTATTTAGAGATTAAGGCAGAGATATATGAAGGGGAGAGGTTATGTAGAGCCTTGTAGGTCAAAGTTGCTAGCTTGAACTGGATTCGCTGGGCAATGGGTAGCCAGTGAGGGGATCGGCAGAGGGGAGAGGCAGGGGAGTAGCGAGGAGAGAGGTGAATCAGACGGGCAGCAGAGTTAAGGATGGTTTGGAGGGGAGCGAAGGGTGCTAGCTGGGAGGCCACAGAGGAGGATGTTGCGTAGTCAAGGCGGGAGTTTGACGAGAGGGCAATGGAACCAGCATTTTTGTGCTTTCAGAGTTAAGAAATGAGCGGATTCGGGAGATATTTTTTAGGTGAAGGTGACAGGCAGAGGTGAGGGTATGGATGTGCGGTTTGAAGGACAGATTGGAGTCAAAGGTTATCCCAAGGCAGCGGACCTGTGGTGCTGGTGAGATCGGATTGTACACACGGGGAAATGACGTGTAATCCATAGCTCTCTATGAGAGCTATGAATTACCGTAAGTGCAGCATGCATTTCTCCGCGTATAAAGCGCAGTATGCAGCGAAATACGCACCAATTTAAGCCATGTGAACATACCCTTAGGGCGACATGTATGAATCCTGGCACTGGCAGACCAGTTTTAAATATCTCTAAGGCAGTGTAGAATGTGCCAGAATGTATGACTCTATTCTTCTGCAGGTCAAAAGTGTCTTCGGCGCAAGGGACTTATCGCGTCAAAGTTTGGAGTGCAGCTGTTCTTACATTCTTTTTGGCTCAAAATACACCAGAAAACCGGCGCAGCCCCATTAATACATGTCGCCCTTATTGTTTTTGTACTTAAGTATCACTGTTTTGATGTTTCTGATACAGGTAGGTTTTCTAGGCTATAGGATTATCTAGGGGAAGTGCAGAAAATAGAAGATGCCAGCAGGAATATATTTTATATCTGATATTGGTCTATATATAATTTTGCAGGAGTCTGAGTTGGTAATGTATATATATATAATATATATATATATATATATATATATATATATATATATATATATATATATAATATATATATATATTATAATTATATATATATATACACTCACCGGCCACTTTATTAGGTACACCTGTCCAACTGCTCATTAACACTTAATTTCTAATCACCCAATCACATGGCGGCGACTCAGTGCTTTTAGGCATGTAGACGGGTCAAGAAAATTTTCCCCTGCAGTTCAAACCGAGCATCAGTATGGGGAAAAAAAAATGATTTGAGTGCCTTTGAACGTGGCAGGGGTTTTGGGTCCCGAAGGGGGTTGAGTATTTCAGAAACTGCTGACTCCGGATTTTCACGCACAACCTCCCCTAGGGTTTAAGAGAATGGCCCGAAAAAAAAAAAAAACCAGTGGGGGCAGCCTGTGGGGGGAAATGCCTTTTTGATGCCAGAGGTCAAAGGAAAATGGGCAGACGGTTTGAGCTGATAGAAAGGCAACATGACTAAAATGCCCCCCAACCCAAAGGGTAGGGAAGAGACTCTGAACCACAGTACGGCGAACTTTGAGGCAGATGGGCTAACAGCAAAGACCACCCCGGGTGCCACCCTTTCAGTAAGAACAGGAAACTGAGGCCCCAATTTCCCCAAGCTCTCAAATTTGACATTAAAGATTGGGAAAAAAACTTTTTGCCTGGTCTGAGAGTCTCGATTTCTGCTCGACATTCGGATGTTGGGTCAATTTGGGTAAACAACACAAAGCATGGATCCATCCTCCCTTGTATAAAACGGTTCGGGCTGGGGGTGGTGGTCATGGTGGGGGGAATATTTTCTTGGCCCTTTTTGGGCCCCTTGGTACCAATTGAGCTTTGTTGCAACCCCTTTGGGGGAATCAGCCACAAGAATTGAGGCATTTCTGAAGAAAAAAGGGGGGGCCCCAACCCTTACTAGCATGGTGTACCTAAAAAAAGGGCCGGGAGTGTATAATATTTTTAATATATATATTTTAATAATATATATATTATATAATATATACACACACACACACTTCCCAAACCCAAAATCCTGATTTCTTTTAAATATTAGGGGAGAAGTATGATTGAAAGGGCCCATCAGGGCCACGAAAACACAGACATGTGAGGCCCTGACACTGGTCCCAACCCCGCCCCCCTGCCTTTTGGGGGGTGCCCGACTCCTTAATAGGTGGGCCCCCAACCAGAAGACGAGCACATACTGAATAGTTGAAAACACAAACGAGACAAAACAATACAAACACAATATGGGAACTCAGCAAGCCAAGTCGGAAAATTTGGAACGCGGTACAAAGTCAAAAGGCAAAAATAACTGACCCCAAGCAAAGAAAGGTAACCAGGGAGGACAGAATAGAGTAGGTAAGTAAAGAAGAAAAGGACCATATAACCAGCAAAGAGAGGAACGAAACCCCTTAAAAATCCCTTTCCAGGAAAACTAAAAAAAGGCAATGGAGAAAAAACAAAGACCAGATAGAAGGTAGAGCTTTCAATCACCAGGATCAAGGAGCCGGGTTAACCCGTGGAGTGCGGGGAAGATTCCTGGCCTGGGCTCGGTCGGGAAATAAAAACAAGATAGCAGGGAAGAAAACCCCAGTTCCACTAGTGAACACAAATGAAAAACACTATGTCAAAAACCACGGTTTACGTCGAAAGGGGCCGTGGGGGCGCCAGAACTCAAAGCTGGGGTTCTTTCTGGCAGTCATGACAGTACAAACCCCCCCCCCCTTTTTGGGGGCCACCGGCCCCTCAACAGCCCTTTGTTTGCAAATGGACCTGGTGAACTCTTTCCTTTTCCACTTGGGGGATTTTTTTGCAGATGAGACTGGGGAGGCGGACATACTTTGGTCGGGTTTGGGGGCGGTTTTTACTAGGTTTTTTATTTTTATTTGGGCTTTTTTAGAGTCTTATGACTCCTAGCCCAGACTGGCACATCGATTAACGGCGGTTTCTTTTTAGTTTTAACCGAAAGGGCCGAATACCCTAGGTGGAAATCATCCTCCAGAAAAAGGGGGAACAGTTTTTAAGAAAAAGGAATATGCTGAGTCGGGGAGACAAAGACACTGGATTAAAAAACAAGGTTTGCAAATGCTTTACCGGAAAAAAAAAATATTTACGTTCCTCAATATATGATGCAAAGATTTCTCTTCCGGGGCAGAAAGTGAGCTTTTCACGGGAAGATTTGTCGAAAGGGGGTTGGAGCCCATTATCACAACGTCCCCAACAGACATAAAATTTAATTCAGAAAATTAATTCTGCATATTACTTAATCACAGCACACCCCAAAAAGGGTGGCCCCATAGAATGAAAACACTGATCACCCCATTTGATCAACTTAGGGTCCCCCACGAAAACAGGGGTTTTGGAGGCAGCCCGGAACCCCAAAAAATAAACCCCTGCAGCGAGTTTTTTTCCATGACAAAAAACGAAAAACCTTTTGTTTGCGAACCCCCCAAAATTCAAAGTGACTCGCGGGAAAAAAAAAATTTTTTTTCTTCCCCGTTTAGGGGTTTAAAACACAAACCCCCGAAACCCCAAAAGGGGGGAACACAGAGGGGAACATTGAAACCCAAGGCTTTAGCAACAACCCAAATGAAAAACTGGCAGCGCACCGAATCAATCATGGGGTTTCAGGGGAAAGTCTTGGGAACTAAAACCAAAGGGTTTCGGGACAAAAAACTTGTTATTTACATTTTGGAGGTCCTTACACCAGTTCCTTCCCGGAAATCGCTCCGACTTTTGATATTACCTGGGGTTTTTTTTGGGGTCTAATGGACAGTTTTTCTCAGGAAATGGTCAGGTTTCCCACAATAGAGGCACAAAGCGTTCTCCCCGGGGGTTCTCCTCCCGGTGGCAGCAGATGCGAAGCCCAAAACCCCTGGGTTCTTTCCAGAAAACTGAGGGGAAGAGGGGGACGAAGGTGAAGGGAGAATTTTAAAGAAGGTAAAGGAGGGTTTTTATGGGGAAAATCTGCCCTGACTGAACAGTCGACCCCCCTTTCTTTCCCTGTGTTCCCTTAATTTTTGTCAATAGACACAGCCCGGTTTATAAAGCACTCAGCGTCCTCGGGGGTTGGGGGACGACCAAGAATCTTTTACCGCATCCGACAGCCCTTGTCTAAAAAGGTCTTCAAGGTTTGGCCGACCACCCATCAAAAGTGCACCATTGGGGAACCGGAACAGTAAACTTGCAGCGGGGGCCCCTGATAATACAAATGGGCCGGCCCCTCCCCCCGGTTGGGGTTATCATAAACCTACCTAAAGCTAAAAAAAAAAATTTGGGCCATGATCTCCACTCAGGGGCTTTAGAAGGGAACTAATGCCCAATCCCGGGTGGGCCCCGGGGAGAGACAAACAACTGCCACTCTTTCAGCCTCATGGGAAAATAAATTTAAGGGGAAAAATAAAATACAAGATTCCCCAAGGTTCGGAACCTTCGGATTCCCATAAACGGGCAGGTAGAAGCATCTTATTTTTAACGGGCGTTAGGATCCCCAACATAGGGGCAGTAGGGGGAAAAGACGGGGGAAAAGCCCCGGGGCCCGGGTTAGTTTTTGGTACCGACGCTGCGAGACTTGATTAATAAGCCCCGCCATGCCTGAAGCTGAGTTGCCAACTCGTCCAAACGATCATGACCACAGGGGCCGGGACCATATTGAATCGCCGGGGGAGTTTTCTTGGGGAGGGCTGGTTAAAAAATTTAAGGGACCGTCAGGGGCCAACAACACAGACAGTTAGGCCCCCACACTGGCCCAACCCCCGTCCCCGCCTTTTGGGGTGCCGACTCCTTAAAAGGTCGGCCCCCAAACCCAAAACTGAGCATATATGAATAGTGGAGAACACAAGACGCGACAAATCAATACAAACACAAAGGAACGTCAAGCAAGCCAATCGGTAACTACGGGGGACGCGGGAAAAGTCAGAAGGCAGAAGAATAAACGTGATCCCAAACAAATAAGGGAACCAGGGAGGACAGAATAGGAGATAAGTAACAACGAAAAGGGGCCGTATAACCACAAAGAGAGGAGAACAGAAGAGCCCTTAAATACCTTCCGGAGGGAAACTAAGGAACAAAGGGGAATGGGGGGAAGAAAAAAAGAAGACCAGATAGGAAGGTAAAGCTTTGGTCAAATCACCAGGATCAAGGACCCCGTTAACCCGGAGTCTGGAAAATTTGGGGTTAGGGTCGGTCGGTCAATCAAGATAGCGGAAAAAAACCCAGTTCACATATGAACACAAATTTTAAAAACATGTCAAAAAAGGCTTAGTGTAAAAACGGCCGTGGCCGGGGACCAAACTCAAAAGGGGGGTTTTCTTTCTGGCATGATCAGACAATGATATTAAAAATAAACTTCTCTAGCTTTTGTTACACAGAGGGGGGGTGAAAAAGAATTGAAAAGGTTGTCTCTCTGTCTAATAAAGGGTTAAAAACTGCTGAGCTTTTATAATGTTTATAGAGAGCTTCCAGATCGGACAGTGATCAAGATAAGGGTGAGCTGTATGGCAGTCTCTCTTGTTACGTTGCTTGTACAGAAGTAACAGCCAAAGCTGTATTAATTGGGGCACTGACATTTTAATTGTTAGTCAATACATAATTTCTTTGTCGTACTTTACATTAATTGTCTTATTTGGGGTTTTGTTTTGAAATCTAGCAGCATCTTTATGTGGTAATTATTTGTTGTAGTTAATTATATTATTTTATTACTTCCTAGCAGTAGATGGCTAGAAGAGAGGGTTGCCCACAGCACAAATCACATGGATCCTCCATTGTGGTTTCAGGTTTTGACACCCAGAACAGTTTCTTTCTCTGCACCTTTTCCATATGTGTGGGGACAATTCACCACCTGCTTGTTTGCTAACAATGTTGTTTCTATGGACAGATTTGTGTAGACATTCTCAAAGCCCAGTAGTTAAAGGGATGTGGACAAGTACAGCTGGTCCACTACCTTCAAGGGCCCTATGGCAGCTGCATGTTCTTAGAGCCCTTTAGTCCATCAAACACACTAGACAGTTATCCAGGAGACCTATAGGCATAGGGGCCCCAGCTAGTAAATATTAGTCTCAGAAATCCAGGGCACATCCAGGTCCTGTTTATTTAACTGTTTTTGTATTCTTAGGACATGCAAACAGTCTTGTACAGTCTTGCAAACAGGCTGCCCTTTTCATTTCTGTGCTCTCCCATGAAGTTGCATTCTATGACTTTAGTCCTTAGGACCAAAGATAGATATAGATAAATATATTGGTAATGATCTACACATGCACTGATCCTTTACAATGGGAGTCATCTCAGATCTTGACAATAGGATTGATGTGAGAAATCTCCTCTATTCTGCTCCGCATCTGGTTGCACTGAAAGTCATTTGCTGCTTTACAGCCCAATGACTGGTATAGATCTGTGACCATCTGTCTTCTATGTAGCAAATCCAACCTACACTTGTCATCTGCAGCCCGAGAGCCTTCTAATACTGCGCAGTGCTTCATCTGGCTACAAGTCTTGTTGCCTTTAAATATTTGTATGATTTAACAATGTAGTGATAAAAGCATATTAGTTATTTTATAATGGTTCTAGACTTATGACATGAAACTCTAGGCCCTCAAAGTAAAAGCTATATCTTCTTCTACCAATGTATCGTCTATGATATCATGTACTTGATACTAATATTAGTTTAACATTTTTATAGTATGTGCTTCCAGTAACACTAAGAATTAGGAATTACAAATGAATTTGAGTATTCCAGGGGACTAGGAAACATGGTTGTTGTGGATGAATTCTTACCAAAGTAACAGTTCGGATCACTTATCCTGGTGAACATAAATACAGTATTGCTGGAGGGACTAATAAATCCACTCTCTTTGCCATCAATCTATGGATATTATGGTGATGAGAAGTCCAAAAAAATCTTCATAGCTTTACACAATGTTTTCTGGAATTTAGAGGCAAACTGTACTCTATGATCCAAAACATAAAGAGTGGGTAGACCATGTAGATGAAAGATCTCATTTTAGAAGACTTTAACCAGTTTATGGGCAGATGACAATCCCATCAAAAGCTTTAATTGTTTCAAATTAGAAACTTAAGTGAATCCATGAGTAGAAGGTGAATCAGTAACAAAATCCCAAGAAGTATCATACTAGAGTTCTTTTGGAGTAGATGGTGGTTGGAGAAAACTTGCCAGTGCCTGCTGGGAATATTTGAACTGAATACCCCAAAAGTACAGGATCTTACAAATTTCTTAAAATTTTGTCTCCGATCTGTCTACTTAAAGGGGTTTTCTCATCACTTGCTTTTGCAGAATTGAGCTGTTTATCTCTCTCACAGCTTCAAAACCAGGGGTGTGTCTCTCCTCCCAATAGGCGGGTCTCTCCTCACAGTAGGCGGTCTCTCCTCCCTGTAGGCGTGTGTTTCCTCACTGAAGACTGGTGATATTATTCTGTGTAAGCAGTGAGGGAGAGAAGATTTCACAGATCGGCAGACCTGCTGCTATGGTCAGTTCACATGTCTGTAGAGCTGTCACATCCCTCAACAAGCTCTTTGTAAGCAGAACATCTGCATTGCTGTAATCAGAACACGTGTATAGCTGTAAGCAGTTATACATACAGCCTGAACTGATGAATCAAATGTGAAAAATGCAGTCTGCTCTCCCCTCTGTTATCAGACAGGAGATAGCGAGGGAGCAAAGCGTATATGGATGTGTTATGGGGAGGAGAGTAAATCTAGCAGCTACAGACTCAGTAATTGCCCCGATCCTTCACATATGGCTCGGAGAGGAGCATAGAGAAGCTCAGACAGCCTTTATTATACAGACACAGTCAGCATAGAAAGCTGAGGCAACTAGTTTCACTTTCAATTTACACAGCTCAGAGGGGATTAAGCACAGAGGGCATGCAGCCAATCACAGCACAGGGGGTGTGTTCCATCCAGGGGGCATGTCCCAACAGGGCTGAATGAAATATCAGGCAGCCAATCACAAAAAAAGGCCATGGCCTGACCAATTGCTGTAGAAATAGCTATGGATGCACAGATTAGCTCATTTCTGCTATACTAAATGATTTAGGTAATGCAAACAAATTGCTGTCCCCATCAGATATGATATTTGTAGCGAGAAAACAACTTTAAAGCAGCTCACTAGAGGATTTATCTCCAACAGCATGGAAGAATAAACCCAACATTTTGTTATGGACTTCTCGAATTACTATACAGCACCCTGTTGAGTAAACTTCAAGAAGGTATCACTAGCTAACAAGATAAAATTTGGATTAATGAAAGGAGACTGGAACCTCAGAGAGGACCCAAAAAGAGCTTTTCATTTCTTCTCTGTAGGACAAGTGAGGACAAAAACAAAAGAAAATCACCCACTGGGCTAGGTGTGCATTGCTCTATGGGATACTTAAAGATACTACAGATTTTTGTGGTCAGTAAAT
Organism: Phyllomedusa bahiana; assembly: GCA_025379985.1. Classification (NCBI taxonomy): domain Eukaryota; kingdom Metazoa; phylum Chordata; class Amphibia; order Anura; family Hylidae; genus Phyllomedusa; species Phyllomedusa bahiana. The sequence continues at coordinate 12,257 of JAODAL010003421.1, read as the reverse complement.
ATGGTCACAGGAAATTTAGTTCCAGAAAATGACAACACTACTCGGGGGCAGCAGAGAATTGGAATTATACTTCTCAGAAGGGAGAAAATATATTGGAGAAAACTAGCAGGAATTAAATTTGTTCTTTTCCACTTGCTGAAAAAGTACTGCACAAAAACGAAGGAAGAAGCATTGACTTCCAAAAAAAATGGTCTGTTGGGTTTGACATAATGGAAGACCAAAGATGATGAGAATCAGGACCTTTAGTGCGGAATCAGACTAGATAAGAGTGTTCTTGTAATGTTAGGGCAGTGGGAGGTTTAATTACTTCAGAGACGTTGAAGGTGAAACCAATGCCTGAAACCAACTGGTTGTGGCATTTCATAATAATTTTTGGGCCTGACAAAGTACACCTGGTAAAGTTTTTGCATGAAATGAGTTGTCCATCTATATTCTTTTACATTCCATGTGTTTTAAAATAAAGTGACAACTCTTAATCTGAAGTAGTAAGCTTGGCATATGGCTTATTTTGACATCCAGCACCAAAACTCTGAATAAGTAGAACTGTGAATGTGTAGTCTCACAAATTCTCATTATTTTTCAGCATTGCTTTAACCATTTTGAGCATGGGTTCACTAGAATTTCACTGGAATCCTCTTCCCCTTATGATGACAACATTACAGAGCTAGTTGATGTTAAAGACCTTATGCTCCTTCACATTCCGTTTGAGTATGCCCCACAAATGCTCAATATGGTTCAGGTCTGGAGAAATGCTTGGTCAGTCAAGCACGTTTACCCTCGTTTTCTTTAGCAAGGAGTGGTAATCTTGGAGGTGTGTTATCATGTTCGAATACTGCTTTGCCGCTTAATTTCTGAAGGAAGGGGATCATGAGCTACTTCAGTATGTCACTGTACATGTTTGCATTCATGGTTCCCTCAATAAACTGTTGCTCCCAACAACTGGCAGCATTCATGCAGCCCCAAACCATGACACTCCCACCACCAAGCTTTACTGTAGACAAGACACACTTATCATTGTACTCCTCACCTGGTTGCCATCACACATGCTTGACACCATTTTAACCAAATAAGTATATATTGGTCTCATCAGAGCACAGGATATGGTTGCAGTAATTAGTCTGCTTGTCTTCAAGAAACTGTGGGCTTTCTTGTGCATCATCTTTAGAAGAGACATCCTTCTGGGACGACAGTCATGCAGACCAATTTGATGCAGTGTGAAGCATATGGTCTGAGCATTGACAGGCTGGCCTCTCCACCCCTTTAACCTCTGCAGCAATGCTGACAGCACTTATACAACTATTTTGAGAAGACAGTCTCTGGATATGACTGTGAGCAGGTGCACTCAACTTCTTTGGTCAACCATGGTGAGGCCTGTTCTTAGTGGAACCTGCCTTGTTATACTTCTGTGTGGTCTTGGCCACCATGATACAGCTCAGTTTCAGGTTGTTGGCAATCTTCTTACAGCCTAGGCCATCTTTATGTAGAGCAACAATTCTTTTCAGATCCTCAGACAGTTCTTTTTCATGAGGTGCCATGTTGAACTTCCAGTGACCAGTATGAGAGTGTGAGTGTGATAACACCAAATTTAACACACCTGCTCCCCGTTTACACCTGAGACCTTGTAACACTAATAAGTCACTGTGGACTAATCATTAAATCAATTTTTACTTAGGGGTGTACTCATTTTCATTGCCAGCAGTTTAGACACTGATGGCTGTGTGTTGAGTGATTTTGATGGCACATTAAATTTATACTGTGATACAAGCTGTACACTTACTTTTTTACATAGTACCAAAGTGTCATATCTTCAGTGTTGTCCCGTGAAAAGATATAATACAATATGTACAGAAATGTGAGGGGTGTACTCACTTTTGTGAGATACTGTATATATGGAGGTTGTGTCTCAAGCTGCACAATGCTTTAAGGTGAGTGCAATACGTCATTTACTTTTACTCTTTCTATTAAAACAGTATTGCATGAAGACAGCACATATAATTTTTTAACATTTTTATTCAGGTCAATGTAGTCAATACAACATCTAAATAACCATGAAGAACCCTGAATAAGCAGAAGAGGAGGATTTCCAACACAACCTTTGTCCAAGTTTCCCTTAATATAGGCAGACAACACCTCAGTTTCATTTAAGGACAGAAGATAGATTCAAAGTCAAAGGAAGGATGTTTTCTTCGCTTGATGTTTAGAAACAACATTTGCAAAATCCTGTTGATTTGAAGAAATGTTAAAGAAATAGAAGCCAAGCTGAATGGCATTGAATGAGTCATTGAATGAGTCCAAAGACCAATCTGGCCAGATGACATATAAATAGGTGGGGAATAAAATCTGATCCATGGTAAAGCCAGGAATGCCAGAGTATTAGAACTGGGTAGAATCAAAACAAAATACAGTGAAGGGCGCCAGACAGATACCATACGATAACAAATTGACCCTTTGAAAGAACTAAGTGTCACGGGGGTCACGGGCACTGCCGCTCCCCGCGACCATCCCCCTGCTTCCCGGGGGGCCGGCTCCCTTACCTCGACACGCTCCTGTGAACGACGAGCCGGTCCGTCCTGGCCGCCGCGCGCGCGGCCGTTTCCTAAGGCGCGCGCGCGACGACTGGTCTGGATTTAAAGGGCCAGTGTCCCGGTAATTGGTCTATTGCCGGGAGCTGGTCCTATATAAGGAAAAACCCCCCCAACACCCCCTTGCCAGTTTGTTGGTGTGCATTTAGTGAGCTTAGAGTGTTTTTTTGAGTCCGTATTGATTACCCGTGTACCAGTCCGTTCCGCTACGTATCCTGACCTTGCTTGTTTGCCGCCTGCCCTGACCGTCTGCCTGTCTCTGACCACGAACCGCTGCCACCTGCCCTGACCTTCTGCCTGTCCCCGACTACGCCTTGGTTTACGATTTTGTACCATGCAGTACCCCGGCCGCCACCGCAAGCAAGTCACGTCAGGGGTAACGACCTGGTAGCCTCACACCGCAGCAAGTCCATCCCGCTTTGCGGCGGGCCCCGGGTAAAAAACCGGGGGCTACTTAGAACTCCGTTCCCTGGCGTGGCTTAACTATCATCGCTTGCGGTGGTCCAGCGAATCCACCTAACCCTTACAGTACAGACTGGCCATGGATTTCGCCAGGGTACCCCTGCCCGAACTCCGGGACGTCACGACGGCCGTCGCTCAGCAGAGCCAGCGTATCGACCAGCTTGCGGCCATGATGCAGAACCTTGTGGCTCATCTGCCTCTGCCTGCGGCTGCTTCCGCTACTCCGGCACCAGTTGCTCCTGAAGCCATGGCGCTACCAGTTCCTGCACCAGGACCTTCTCTGCACCTGCCGCTCCCCTCTCGCTATGATGGGGGACCCCAAGAAAAGCGAGGCTTCATTAGGTCAATGCTCCACCCACCTTGATGGTTGGGGCATCAATTCCCTACTGAGCGGGCTAAGGGTGGCGTTCAAAAATTAGCCTCCTAACGGGCGAAGCTCTGGCCTGGGCCACTCCGTTATGGGACCGAGGAAAATCCGCTGACGGCTAATCTGCAAGCATTCCTCCAGAGGTTCCGCACAGCCCTTCGAGGAACTGGCCGCACCTTCTTGCTGCGCAGCCCCGTTTGCGTCTCCGTCAGGGGCGATTCCACTGTGGGGCACTACTCCGTGCAGTTCCGTACCCTCACCTCAGAACTAGAATGGAACAATGAGGCGTTGGTGGCAACTTTCTGACGAGGCCTCTCAGGGCGCATTAAAGATGAGCTAGCAGGCCGAGATCTGCCATCTTCTCTGGACGAACTGATTCGGTTGGCCACCCGATTCGACATACGCTTTGCCGAGAGACAACTGGAGCTCCACCTCCAACGGGAGGCCCACTCGACCACGCCGGCTACCCTGTCTGGCCCTGTATTCCAACGACCTCCACGTCCTCCGCCAATGGTTCCTGAGGATGAACCCATGCAGGTCGAGAAAGCCCACCTGACCCAGGAAGAATGCTCGCAGCGTCGTTTGAGGCAGCTATGCTTCTATTTTGGCGGTTCTGGCCACTTCATCGGGGACTGTCCGGTACGTCTGGGAAACTCCCGCACCTAGGGCTCGCAGGAGAGGCATCCCTAGGTGTCAGTGCGGCCTCTCCCCTTGACCATTCCCGTTCTCTGTGGAATTTCACGGACAGGCCCTTTTCCAGGCCACCGCCTTTCTGGATTCGGGGTCGCCCGGAAGTTTTATCAGCCAAGCTCTGGCTGTTCGGTTCTGCATTGCTCCCCTCACATTGCAGATAGGCGCCCTACACAAGGAGCAGTTGAAACTGCTTGTTTTGCCTCACTCCTCTTCGGAAATCCCCCGGGCCTTCCTGGCTACAACTCCATGCTCCGACCTTGGACGGAACAGGGGTGAAATCATCCCTTGGGCCCTCATGCCACTCACATTGCCTTCCGGTACTCCGCCTCCCTTTTACGGCCCGCTTCTGTCAAGTCTACGAAGCATGTCGGGTTTTTCCCACCCCGTACCAGGACCTTGCCGATGTTTTTTCCGAAAAACGGGCCCGAAACTCGGGCCTCCGCACCGGGCCATTCGATTGTCCATTGACCTGCTACCGGATACTCCGACTCGAGGTAGAGTCTACCCTCTCTCTGTCCCCGAAACTAAGGCTATGTCCGAGTATATCCAGGAGAACCTCCGAAAGGGCTTCAAACGCAAGATTTCCTCGACCGCGGGTGCTGGATTCTTCTTTGTAGAAAAGAAAGACGGTTCTCTCCGACCCTGTATCGATTATCGGGGATCAAAAAAAATTACTACTAAGAATTGAAACCCCCTTGCCTCTGATCTCGGAGCTGTTCGATCGCCTGCGTGGCGCGAAGATTTTTTTCCAAGCTGGATCTACGGGGAGCTTATAACCTGATTCGTATTCGTGAAGGGGACGAGTGGAAGACAGCCTTTAATACCAGAGATGGCCATTTTGAATATCTCGTCATGCCATTCAGCCTCTGCAACGCTCCGGCGGTGTTCCAGAACTTTGTCAATGAAATCTTCCGTGACCTCTTTTATGTCTGCATGATTGTCTATCTTGATGATATCTTAATCTTCTCCCCTGACCTCGAAACTCACCTCCTCCACGTCCGCAGGTACCAAACGTCTCTGTACCACCAGTTATATGCTAAACTGGGAAATGCCTCTTGAACGACCTCATTGCCCTTCTTGGGCTACTTCGTCTCGGATCAGGGTCTCCCAAATGGATCCCCTCAAAATTGTCTGCAGTCCTGCAATGGCCTCGACCTGTGGGGCCTCTGCTCCATCCAACGTTTTTTGGGGTTCGCAAATTATTACAGACAATTCATCCCTCTATTTTTCCACGCTCGTGGCCCCGCTGGTGGCCCTTTACGAAGAAAAATGCCAACCCCAAATCATAGCCACCCGAGGCTCAAGAAGCGTTTGATCGCCTCAAATCAGCATTCGCTTCTGCTACAGTTCTGTTTTGCCCGGACCCACAGCGCCCCTTTATCGTTGAGGTGGACGCCTCCTCGGTAGGCGCTGGTGCGGTTTCTTCAGTCCTCCTCTGGAAAACTACGTACTTGCGGCTTCTTCTCCTAAACTTTCACCACAGCCGAAAAAAATTATACGATCTGTGATCGTGAATTACTGGCTATCAAGTTAGCAGTAGAAGAATGGCGGCACTTGCTGGAGGGAGCTCGTCACCCCATCGATATATTCACCGATCACAAGAATCTTCTCTACCTGCAGTCTGCCCAATGACTGAACCCTCGGCAAGCTAGGTGGTCACTCTTTTTCGCCAGGTTTGATTTTCTTCTTCATTTTCGGCCAGCTGGCAAAAACATCAGAGCAGACGCCCTCTCTAGATCCTCTGACACGGTGGGGCTGGAGCCGCCTCTGCAGCATATAATCCCTCCTGAGCGTCTCCTCACGGCAGCCCCTGTGGACCTTCAACATCTGCCCCCCGGAAAGACCTATGTTCGTCCTGCGATGCGGCCTCGTATCCTGAAGTGGGGACATGCCTTGCGAACTGCCGGGCACCCTGGAGTCCATAAGTCTCTGCAACTAATCTCCTGTTATTATTGGTGGCCCACTCTTGCTCGGGATGTTAGAGACTTTATCCTGGCCTGTGCCTCCTGTGCCCATAACAAAGTCCCCCATCTCAGATCCGCAGGTCTGCTCCTGCCTCTTCCGGTGCCAGAGAGATCTTGGTCGCATATTGCGATGGATTTTGTTACTGACCTCCCGGCCTCCTCAGGAAACACGGTCATCTGGGTAGTGGTCGACAGATTTTCTAAGATGGTTTACTTTTTTTCCTCTGCCCGGGTTGCCATCCGCTCCCAGCTGGCCCCGCACTTCTTCCACCACATCTTTCGACTACATGGGCTCCCTTTGCATATCATCTCTGACAGGGGGGTCCAGTTTGTATCGAAATTCTGGTGGTCCCTTTGTGCTCAGTTGCGGGTTCAGCTTGACTTCTCGTCTGCATATCATCCCCAAACCAACGGGCAGGTGGAGAGGGGTTTAACCAAGTTTTAGGTACCTATCTGCGACTTTTGTTTTCTGCCCGTCAGGATAATGGTTTCTGACCTCCTCCCCGGGGGGGAATTTTCCTATAAAATTCCTTAACTCTGAGTCCACTGGAGGCCTCCCCCTTTTTTATTGGGGTTTGGGCTACATCCCCGCCCACCCCTCCCTCTGCCTTCCTCGTGTGACGTCCCTGCCGTGGATGCCCAAGTAGGGACATCAAGTCACTCTGGCAAGTCACACAAAAAGGCCTTCTACGGGCCTCTTTCTCGCACCAAAGTCCAGGCCAAAAGGTACCAAAGACCTCCGCCCATATTTAAGCCGGGTGATAGGGGTTTTGGGTATCGGCCCCAAATACATCCACTTCAAGGTGCCTTGCTACAAGTTGGGTCCAATATTGGGTCCCTTTTGGGGTACTTCGGCAGCTTAACCCCGGGGTCTTTTCAAGTCCCCTTGCCTCCCCTTCTACGTGTCCCGAACACCTTCCATGTCTCTCTCCTCAAGCCTGTGGTGCTGAATCGCTTCTCCGTGGATCTGTCTCGCCTTCTCCCGTGGCCAACTTGATAACATCTTTGAGGTCAAGGAGGTGCTGGTGGAGAAGGGCAGTGAGGGGGAAGCGGTTTTTCTTATTGACTGGAAGGGGTTCGTGCCGGAGGAGCGTTCCTGGGGACCTGAGGCCAATCTGTCTCCTGACCTCCTCTCCAGGTTCCGAAAAAAGAGGGGGAGACCTAAGGGGGGGGAGGGGAGTACTGTCACGGGGGTTGCGGGCATTGCCGCTCCCCGCGGCCACCCCCTGCCCGCAGGGGGTCCAGCGTGGGTGCCGCGGCTGCCCGCGACCATCCCCCTGCTTGCCTAAGGCGCGCGCGTGACGACGACTGGTCTGGATTTAAAGGGCCAGTGTCCCGGTAATTGGTCTATTGCCGGGAGCTGGTCCTATATAATGAATACACCCCCAACACTCCTTGCCAGTCTGTTGGTGTACGTTTAGTGGGCTTAGAGTGTGTTTTGAGTCCGTATTGATTACCCATGTACCAGTCCGTTCCGCTACATTTCCTGACCTTGCCTGTTTGCCGCCTGATCTGACCGTCTGCCTGTCTCTGACCACGAACCGCTGCCGCCTGCCCTGACCTTCTGCCTGTCCCCAACTACGCCTTGGATTACGATTTTGTACCACGCAGTACCCCGGCCGCCACCGCAAGCAAGTCACGTCAGGGGTAATGACCTGGTAGCCTCACGCCGCGGCAAGTCCATCCCGCTTTGTGGCGGGCTCTGGTGAAAACCGGGGGCTACTTAGACTCCGTTCCGTGGCCTGGCTTAACTATCATCGCTTGCGGTGGTCCAGCGAATCCACAAACCCCTTCAATAAGCCTTTATTGAATTCGTTGTAGCCCCTTTTAAAAGGATAATATGAGAATTACTAACTGGGAAAAAAGAGACATGGACCGCACACCCTCACATATATGTTTATAAAAAGCTAATTAAGAATTTGAAAATCTTATAAAGGAGAGTTCAATTAAATTTTCAAGGCAACCAAACCCTAAAAGTTCACGAAGTCATGAAGAAATTTGGGAAAGTTAGGGTAACACTTACAAATGCAAATGTAACGATAAAATTGGCCCACAGTGCTTCCCCATTTTTTTAAATTAAGAAGTTTTCCTTCCCTCTTTAGGTGTGTTGGCACTTAAAAATCTCTTTATCTTGGGGGGCTGAGAAAAACAGAAAAAGGAAGATATGCCCCCCTCGACAAGTCCTTCCTGGGTTGGCAGCCCCTGGGGGGGCTGGGGCTGTAGCAGGAACGTTCATGTTCACGTGACAGGTAACCCATTAAAGGGGTGCAGTGACCACAACTTTACTTGGGGCCTGGTTTTTGGGCTGTAACCTTTTCGTGAAAATGACTTTCATGTAAGTGAGTCACGGACTTTTGCGACGGAAGGACAGCTGTTGGAGAAAAATATTTTCCTGCCCTAAATTTCATCAGTCCCAAAAAGATGAATGAGCTTTTGGAGTTTTGGGAACACCCTTTTGGATGTATCTCTCCGTATAAGTACAATCAGGGGTGGGGTTACATACATCTTTTTTTTTTGCTAAGGAAGGACATGCAACAAAAATTGATACAGTCCATGGAACCTCGCAGGGAGTTTTCTGGGAGGGAAAAAGCCAAAAAAGGAGGGTGATAACCAAATTCTTTTCTTTTTGAAACTTTTTCTGAAAACAAAATTTGTTCTTCCACCTATGGGCCTAGTGGGGTGCATTTTTGTGGGGTGCAGTGTATTTTTATTGGCCTTTTGGTAAAGCGCATTTTGATAACATTTTTTTCCAATTTTTTTTGGGGTATAAATGAACCAAAAAAAAAAACAATTTAGAAATTTTTTAAAAATTTCTTCTTCTACGGTGTTCGGTTGAAGAAAATTTATGTTAAAAACTTTTAGGTGCGCAATATCTTTTTGTACTGTGACTTTAAATGATGAAACTTTTTTAGAATTTTGTTTTTAAAAAGGAAAAGGGGTGATTGAACTTTTAAGATTTTTTTTTTGTTTTATCTTTAACACTTTTTTTTTTTCTTTTACTTTTTAAACCCTCCTTGGGGTTAACCCCAAAACCATTGGGTATAAACAATGCGGGAAGGCGGAAGGGGTTTTAAAAGGAAGTTTGGGGGGTGGCCTTCAAAAGGGTTTTTTGTTTGCCATTTTAACCAATGGGCACCCGGGTGAATCTCACCCAAAGTTGCCGGGATCAGAGGGGAAAATATTTTTTGGCACCACTTTTCTTTTAAATTTAAAATGCCCGTCCTTTTGAAAGAGTATAAGGGGAAAACAACGGGGAAAGGGAGCTGACTCCATCCTGCTTTTTAAACCTGCGGATAGAAACCCTTGCAAATAGCTGGACATCGGCCCCCTATTTTGAGGAATTCCCCCCCGTTATCGACAAACCAAAAAACCTTTTCCCGCAAAAATGACATATGGTTTAAAACATCATGTGCTTGAAAAAAAAAAGGGGAAAAAAAACCCTTTTAAAAAATTTTAAAAAATAGTTGTAATTGAAAGTTTTGGGCCACCCGATTACCATAAAACACAAAAAAATTTCTGAAATTTCTTTGTATTGAAAACTCCCTGATTTTTTCAAAGGAAAGGGGGCTCCCTTCTGATCGTTTAAACAAAACAAAAAACAAAAGGAAAATTAAAACATCCACAACAAGAAAAGGGGAAAAAAATTTCCCCTTTAAAATCAACATTCAAAAGGGGAAAGGGCAAAAAAAAAACCCCCCAAAAAATATTTTCTCATATCAGACAAATATTTTTCCCAGGATAACCCCTTTGTCTAAAAGGGGCAGGCGCCAGGCCAGGGAGGGGAAAAACACTTTCGGGTCACCAAAGTAAGGTTTGTCCCCCAAAATTAAGTCCATATATTATAAAGATTACTGAGCTTTCCATGATTAAAAGGTTTATACATTTTGGAAACTAGAAGTTTAAATAAACTATAAAAACACATAGGCATTTTTTTTCTTACTATCTGAGACAAAAAGAAAAGGGGGTGTGCCGATCGGGTCAAAAATGGCGGGGTTGGGTAGCCTTGTAAAGGGTTTTTCATCGACCAAAATTTCTCCCCTTTTTAAATCTTTTTCCTCCCCCAAACATTTATTTGAAGCTTGTACAGAAACTGAAAAAAGGACCTAAAAAATTTAATCCACTGATAGCCCCCAAAAACCAACACCACGGGTGGCCAAAAAAATAAACCCCACTTTGGGGGCCCAAAAAAAACCAAATTTACGGGAAAAATTTAAAGCTTCACTCCATGGTGGGCCCCAAGCTTAAAAACTCCACGGGTGGACCCCAAAACCAAACCCCAAACTGGGGGGGCCTCAAAAAACCAACCCCCAATGGGGGGCCTCAAAAAACCCCAATCCACTGGTGGGCCTCAAAAACCCAACTCCACTGGGGGGGGCCCTTAAACATCAGCCCCCAAGGGTGGGGCCCCCAAATCATCAATTTCCATGGGGGGCCCAAAGACCCCAATTTTCCATAACACGGGTTTTAAAACTTTCCCAGGAGAAAAAGTGAAAAAAGGGGGTTAAAACCCTTAGGGTGGGAAAAATAAAATGAAAAAGGCCCATAATTTAAGTGGCAAAAGGATTTTTTGGGTTTGGCTTTTGCCCCCTTTTGGCATTTACTTGTGAAAAAAATTTTTACTGTGTTAAATTTCCCCCCAAAAACCCAAAACCCCATTTGTGGGGGCCCAAAAAACCCAACAACAGTGGGGGCCCCTTTGGGGCTCCCAGTAAAAACACTGGCTCAATTTTGTTTAAAATGGGTTTTGGGTTTTGTCTTTTGGTCGAAAAGGCCCCTTTTACCCCGGGATAGCTATTAGAAGAGAAAAATTCCTATAAATTTATTTTCCCCCATCAACAAACACATGAACAGTGTTTTAAGAAATAAATTCTTTTTTCAAAATGTGTGACTTTTAATAAACTGACGTCATGCCCAGGGTTTTCACCCAGACTATCTGGGAAGGGATGCGGGGAAAAAATAGGGGCCGGCTAAAGCTGTTTACTTGCCCCGGGTTTTAATGAAATTCTTTAACTTTGCCTCAATGCCCTCTAAATCTCCTTATTGTTCCAGTTGTCTTTTTGGAAAGTGAGGTATAAATCTTCCAAAGTGTACACTGAAATATGATCCAAGCTGGTTCAGCTACTGTGTGTGTCATACTTCATTGTGGCATGCTCCATTGGATGTTTTTTATGGAGGCACAATACGGCACATACAGTATCTACAACTTCATAGTAGGTAGCCCAAAAAAACTGTACCAACCAACATTGTGTGAACCTGTCAAATCATAAAGACTAATATGAAGAAATTACAGTAGTCCCTCAAGTTCTAATGGCCTCCGGATACAATATTTCCAACATACAATAGACTTTCCTATGACATTGAGTCTTGAAACCACACTCACTATACAATGTCACAGACACTGCTGATCTGGTATTCATGTGATGGACTGGATCCGACCAATTATCATGAACATTTTACTTGTAAAACCCCTGTAAAAGTGAATTACATGCAGTGATTGGTCTAGTAGCGCCTCTCTACAGTACAGCACAGTACTCAATGTCCTGTACTGCTGTTAACATGTGCCAGGATGAGCGGCAACTTTGGGCACCAGGTGAGGGCTCCATTTTCTTGTTTCTGGTTCATAGAGGCAGATTTATCAATAATGTCTAATACTTCGAGAGTTAGACTAGACAGTATTAAAATGCACTAGATTTATCATAATTTTGATAAATCTGACACAGGAACCAACTTCACTGGCTGGCCCTAAGAATCAACTCCACTGATTGGTCCCAGACACCCCAGTCCAACATTACTGGGTGACATTTTGTTATCCATAACAGTAGGGCTAATCTAAGTCACTCCTGACGGAGCGGGATCTGATGAGGATCCACTTAAAAGAATGGACAGTTCATTTGGATATAAAGTAAATGGCCTTGGGAATACACAAAGATTTTAACATGGAATCCATGGTGGAATTCGCGTTGAATTCCTTGTTAAAATTCGTTTTGTGAACTTACCCTTACTCCCATGATAAATGTGCCAGCTAGGTGCTGCATTGAAATGACAGTAATGTTCGATCTATTGTATACGTTCTCCCGGGAGGGCAGTATAAACAGCTCAGGTGGAGTCCAGGATCAAATATAATGAAAAAAGTTCCAACTTAATGACGTTTGTATGGAGTGTTTGTGGCTTTTTGTGCCCTCCGTCCAG